>JAOXJP010293518.1:0-18671 GCA_025762735.1 Platanus orientalis | reverse complement strand
ACTTCATCATATGGAACTTATTACTAAGACCTAAATTATGAGGTCGATCTAGCAGAATTTGTAGGAAACCGGCCATTCACAAGGTGATGCTTTGGCAAGAAAGGATACCTAGGCCTATGAATCAAATAAGTCAATCATTGCAACAAAAACATATTCCTTTGACCTAACCAAAGCTGATCAGATATTTGATATGTTGATTGAAGCTAAGAAAATTAAATTAGTTGGAAGACATAAGATTCCCACACATGAAGAGTTACTTGCAAAGGATTATTGCAAGTGGCCTAATTCCTTTACATAACAAACCAACAAATGTGTAGTATTTCAAAATATCATCCAAGAAAGAATTGATAAGAATTTGCTCTGATTTCCTGACAAAATCGAGGCAAGAAAGGTAGATACGCACCCTTTTCCAAAATTAGTGGATGTCGATGTGATAACCATAGATTGAAAACTGAAGGGGGAGCAAGTAGGTATCGAAAAAGTGAATAGAAATGTTAAGCTCACTAACATTACACCTTTTGTAGGGTTACAATCGAGGTCTCCAATTGTGAGAAAAACTCTAGAAATGATTGATCACTAGAAAACACCACTTGAATACTCTGATGCAATGGCATAAGAGCCACAGTTCAAAAACAACAATGATGGGAAAATTTTGATTAAGGAATATGACTTCTACCTCTATGATAGATGTGGTAAAATAATAGCCAATCTTATGGATATGGCCAACAATGAAGTCCCCATGCCAATAGAACCTATTCAAAAGAGGAAGAAATATCTATGACCAAGAAGTATCTCTTAGACCCCTCGTGCCAAGGATTGGCGTCCAAACAAATGGACAAAAGAAAGGGGTCAATATGTCAACAAGACTTGGTTGGTAAAAGAACTACATCGAGAAGCATCCTAGTCCACAAAGACAGTCAAACCACCTCCAGGAGAAGTCGATAGATGGGTGAAAGTGACTTCGCCTACCGACAAACAACATGCAAGAAGCCTTTCGGTGTACAAGTATGGGTATAACCCTGAATTCCCTTTAATGATAAGGACTCAAAAAACGAAGATGGCTAAGGAAAGAAGCCATGGCTCGGTAAGGGAACCTGTATCAGGGTCCAAGCCAAGAGTTAAGAGTGCAACAAGAAGTACAGAAAGGAATCGGCCAACACCAGGTGGTTAATCATCCCCAACCTGACTGCCAAGTCGACAAGTAATCCAAAGGCGAATCAAACATAAGGAAACACAAGAAATTAGAAAGGGGATATTATCCTATACTTAAACATCAACAACAACCAAGAGCCCAAGACCATATGCGTGCTTATTGGTTGAAAGCAAAGAAAAGCTAAGAAATCCCACCAGGACAAGCTGTAGGATACCTCACTAGTCATCTAGACTAAGGGAGGAAATAACCAATAGAGCAACATTTGACCTAGGTAGATATGGTGGAACTGCCATCAGATGAGGATGATTTTAATGATTATGGAAATGAGGGGCTATTCATAGTCCTTCACACATTCATAATCGATTACAGATGACCTCCTTGGTGACAAAGGCCATATGGCTAGTATTCGTTTTGGTAATCATCTCGAGGAGACAATCGACTACAACATGATACTCACACTGCCTGTTAAGTTCAAATTCTAGCAAGATCAAGTTTCTAAGGTAGAAAAAGAACTTTGGGACATTATCTCAGAGAAACTAATGACCATGGTGCTTAGGGATGACACGTCAAAGTGAGACGAACTAAGGGAAAATACAGAGGAGGATAAAGGTAAGCTCATCTTTGATAAACCCTTTAAGAACATAACCCAACATTTAAAACCTTTATACATAAAGATACATATGGATGGTCGACCCATGAATAGAGTGTTAATTGATAACGGGGCAGCTGTAAATATACTTCCCCTTTCCATGATGAGAAAGCTATCAAAGGTTGATAGTGACACAGTACCAACATATGTATCTTTCTGTGGTTTCTCAGGGAATGCCACCCGGATCAAAGGAGTCATCCCACTTGAGCTAAGAGTAGGGATTCAAACTTAGGTAACAACCTTCTTTATAGTCAATACCTCTTCCAATTACAATGCATTATTAGGTAGAGACTAGATACATTCAAACTGGTGTGTCCCTTCATCTTTGCATCAATTGTTATTATTCTAGAATGATAGTAACTCTATGGAAGTGGTACATGTAGATAAAAAACCCTTCCTAGCCTCGGCAAATAATGTCGAGGCTCACCTTTATGATGACAATGTCGGAACTGCCAAGTTGCTGGAACAAGATAGTGAAAGAAAACCCAATGAGGTTATTATCCAAAATATTTGAGTGGATGAGACCTCGATAATCAAGGAATTCAAAGAATTATACAAGGAATTAACCAACCTTGGTGCACCGATAGAGCCAGAGAAATCAGACCCAAAAAAATAAAGAGGAGTCAGATGATTGACTTAAACAAAGAAAGAGAAGAGGTCATACAAATGACCATGAAAAGATTGTTAGGATACCTGATAGAGAGAAGAATTGAGATATATCTTGCTAAGTGTACTGTACATAAGCAGTCCTATGATCATGGAGCCATAGGAGCAGAAGAACTAAGAACGACCCTTACCAAGTTGGATGACTTGAAGGCCGAAGTCTAAGACAATTTAAAAGAGGTAAATATGGGTATAAAAGAGGACCCACGTATAACATATGTCAGTGTAAATCTCAAGGAAACAAAATTCTAGAAGATTACAACAATCCTAATGCAATATAGAGATTGTTTTGCTTGGAACTATTTAGAAATGCTTGAACTAGATATGAAGCTTGTCGAGCACCAGCTACTAACAAAAGATGGCTACATTTCCTTTTCAACAATCACCTCGACGAATGGCCAACGAGGTAATCTTGAAGGTCAAGGAGGAGATCGAAAGGCTATTGAAGGTAGGGTTTATCTGCCCTACCAGGTATGTCCAATGGCTCTTAAACATAGTATCAGTCGTTGAAAAGAATGACAGATTGAGAATTTGTATTAACTTCCAAAATCTTAATGCTACCACCCCGAAAGATGAATATCCTATGTCTGTGGCTGATTTGTTAGTCGATGGGGCAGCAAGACATTGAATATTACCTTTTATGGATGAACATTTTAGGTATAAATAAATATTTATTGATGAAAAAGACACATAAAATAACCTTTCCAAACGTGTTTTCGTTCAAATGGGTGGTTATGCCCTTTGGCTTGAAAAACTTTGGGGCAACATACCAGCGGGCCATGAATTATATTTTCCATGACATGATTGGAAAATTCATGGAAGTCTATATCAACAACATAGTGGTGAAATCTTAGAATTTCGATAACCACTTGCTCAATTTAGAAAAAGGGTTTCTCAAGATGAAGAAACATTAACTAAAAATGAACCCACTAAAATGTGTATTTGAAGTAAGTGCTAGTACTATTTTAGGTTTCCTGGTACATCATTGAAGAATTGAAATAGACTAGAACAAAGCTAAGACAATTTTTCAGGCCCAACCACCTTTTACATAGA
The DNA here is from genome assembly GCA_025762735.1 of Platanus orientalis. Lineage (NCBI taxonomy): Eukaryota > Viridiplantae > Streptophyta > Magnoliopsida > Proteales > Platanaceae > Platanus > Platanus orientalis. The sequence goes on along the minus strand of JAOXJP010293518.1, from coordinate 15,153 downwards.
AGGAATTACAAAGATTCCTCGAACAAATTAACTTCCTCATACGCTTTATTTCTAATGTGGCAGGGAAGACAAAAGTGTTCTCACCTATACTATGAATGAGGGGGAACAAAGAGTTTTAGTGGAAGGAAGTGCATCAACAAGTCTTTGAGAAAATCAAAGAGTACTTGTCAAATCCACCAATATTAATGTCGTCAAGAAAAAACAAGCCTTTGAAATTATACATTTCAACCATAGAGGATTCTATTGCAAGCTTACTGGCTCAAGACAACGAAGAAGGGCACAAATAGTCAGTGTTTAATCTGAGTCGAGTCTTACAGAAAGTTGAATGTAATTATCCAATGATAGAGAAACTATTTCTAGCATTGTACTTCAATGAAATTAAGACATTATCTTCTATCACATGTTATGTATATTGTGGCTCAAACTGACGTGGTAAAATACATGTTGTCACGACCTATGGTAAATGGTAGAATGGGAAAATGGAACCTAGCCCTCCTCGAGTTTGATCTTGTGTATGTCCCACAAAAAGTAGTAAAAGGACAGGCCCTAGCAGATTTCTTGGTCGATCACCCTTACCATCCCATTCGAACAGAAAATGAGGATAATTACATCACTCTCACTCCCTAACAACTGTACTTTAATGGGTTTAAGACTAAAAAGGGATATGGAGTACGAATAGTGATATACTCCCTAAGAGGAATGATCACATAGTTGAGTATTAGACTCGAGGGAGAATTCACTAATAACTAGGATGAGTATGAAGCCCTCATTTGAGGGCTGATGATCCTAAAGAATTTAGAAGTAAAATTCCTAGAAGTCCTTAGGGACTCATAGTTAGTGATACATCATGCTTTAAGAGACCATAAGTATTTTAGCCCAACTCTAATATTTTACAAGGACAAAGTTGAGCAACTGTTATAGACGTTCGATGATGTCGTAGTGAAGTGTATACCTCAAGGCCTCAATCATAAGGCCAACTTGATGGCACAAGTTGCCTTAAGATACAAAATAAATCATACTTCCCCCAAAAACAATGATGACATCAACTGCCTACAGATTGAATGTGAAAATTCAATCTTAGAAAAGATCCTTTATATCAACATCATCACTCCCAACAATGGGAAGGAAAAATTGGATTATTGAAAGGAGTCAATTATTCAGTATTTACAGAACCCCAACAAAGGAGGAAATAATTCCCTGAAATTAAAAACTAGGAGATATATATATTATGGGGTGAACCCCCAGAGCTTTTTAAGCGAGGAGTTGATGACCTATTACTTAAGTGTCTGGGAACTGGCAAAGCTAAGCTCGCGATGGCAGAAGTCCATGAAGAAATCTGTGGTGCACACCAGTTAGGCATAAAAATGAGGTGGTTAATCTATTGATGACTATTTTTGGCCAACCATCTTACAAGACTACATCAGTTATGCCCAAGGTTGTGAAGCCTGTCAGTGACATGAGTTAGTACCCAGTGCTAGCCTACATTCTATCGTAAAGCCCTGGCCATTTAGAGGATGGGCCATTGACATGATAAACAAAGTTAGGCCAATATTGATAAAGAGGAATTGTTTTATTTTGATTGTCATAGATTATTTTACAGAGTGGGTAGAGTACAAGCCATATCAATATGTTAACGAAAGAAATGTAATTCATTTTATAAAAGAAATGATAATACATTGATTTAGAATTCTCCAATCTATCACGGTCGATCAATGACTAATATTCAATGGAGCTCGAATACGAGAATTTACCCAAGATTATGGGTTCAAAATCCTGAACTGAACTCCATATTATGCCCAAGTAAATGGACAAGCTGAGGCGACCAATAAAATTATCAAAAACAATTTACAAAAGATGGTGAACAGTAATGCTTTAAATTGGGATGAATTGCTATCTGATGCAGTTTGGGCATGTCGAACATCAAAGAGATCAAGTATTGGAACCACACCTTTTGCACTAGTGTACGAACATGATGCAGTGCTACCTTTAGAAATTACTGTATAGTTTCTAAGGGTAGTAAATAAGAACCAGCTGAGTTATATTGAATATGAAGAGGCCATGGTTGATTATTTTGCAAAAGCAAAAAGAGGCCGAGGTCTATAACAAGAAGGTAAAAGCTTTATCATTCCATGAAAGGGAGTTTGTATGGAAAATTATCCTACCTATAGAAACTAAAGATCCACAACGGGATAAATGGTCCCCAACTTGGGAATGATCATTTCTAGTAAGTGAGATTTTAGATGGCAATGCTTATAGATAAATGCAGATCGAGTGATAAGAACATGTATGAAGTATTAATGGAAAATACTTAAAAAGGTACAAGCCCTCAATGGGGGAACGAAAGTTAATTATAGAAGATACTAAAAATGGAAGATTTATAGGAGACCATAACAAAAGTACAAAATAATTGGTCAGAAAAGTTCATTTAAACATAGAAGATAGTAAGGACCACCACGTATCGATGAGTTGGTCACAATCCTTAAGCTCAGATTCACAAATCAATAATTCTACTTCTAAGTGTGGAATCTCTTTAGATCAAGAGGAATCTCATTCCATTGCTTCCTCGAGTTCCACACTAGAAGCTTGTACCTTTAGTTTCCTCAGATGAACCTCAACCCTTTTGATTTCAACAACTTGGGCGTTGATGTTGTCCACCAAAGAGGTCACATGTTAAATAATTGAAGACTACTAAGACATTAGAGCATTAATTTAAGCCTTCAGTTCTTGGCCTTGGACTTCTTTGGGACGCCTTAACTAAAGTTGTTTATAGTTCTCACCTTGGGAAGAGAGAGCCAAGCGAAGACTTGCTTGTTGGTCTACAGACAAATAGCTGGGGTGATGAAGTAGTAGATTCCTGAAGTTAATAAACGCGGCATTGACTGATGAATCTAGCAGTACAACAGATGGCCCAGCTGCAAAGCAAGATCGAAGCATTGCTAGAGCTTGATGCAACTGCTCCAAGGGTAAAGGCGAAGGTGATGTTGAAGGAGAAGGCCTCGTACTCCCTACTGCTCCTAAGGTAAAAAGCTTGGCTTAAAAAAGTAGTTGAGATAAATGTCTAGGAACCTCCAATGAAGGTTGAACTGGGGTAGCCACTAACAATGATTCAGAAATAGAAGGCTCGATAGGAAGCTTCAAGGTCCCATAGCTTTTTTAGAGAGAGCTCCCAAAATCTCTCTATGAGTCCAGTAAAATACAACATTCGCCTAAGTGGGATGAAGGTAATGTTGTAGATCGATTCGGCTATGTATCATGACCAATGTGAAGCCACACGTGCCTTCAAAAGTGATTTTTAGTGCATATGTACCATGATTGATGTAAAACTGAGCAGTGTTCAATCATGATTACATATATTTTCCATAGCTTTTTCAGGGAAAGCTTCACTAACATCCCTCAACGAGTCCCATTAAAACTCTCAAGGACAGTCACAAAAAGAAGTTCGAGCATTCAACTTCACAAATAAATCAATGATCACTCAATACAGCAAGTACAAAACATGTCAACAAGCAAATCTCATAAGAAACTTCAAATAATTCATACAAATAAAATCATGAAGCTAGCTAGAAGTAAATACAAGTGCATAATTCATCTAAATGGTTCATATGTTTACAGCTTTTGCATGACCAGTTTTCCGTAATGTTTTCAAGTAGTTGCACCCAATGACGATGACTTACATGTCTCCTGATGCAGTGCATATGGTAACAATAACATCCGAGAAGCTAGAGAAAATGTCAATTGCTTGCATATAACCCATGGATAGCCTATATTTCCAAAACAAAGAAAGTCCCTTCCTTGGTAAATACCCACTTTTGAAAATCAAAATGAAGGAATTTACAAAATACCAAAAGAGTCTACTTTCAACTTGAGAAGACATTTCAAAACAAAATTCATTTTAAAACCTTAACCCAAAGTTAGGGACAAATTCAGCCCATCACTGTTTTCAACCAAAACTATTCTATATCTCAGAAACTACCCACTCAATATCCATGAGTTACATACAAGGAAGAAACATGGTCTCTCCCAAGTCATAATTAGGGAACTTCCTTCTTTGTTATATGTGGCAAAGCCACACATACCAAAGAGGGGGCATCTGTCAGCACTTGAATTTTAACTCGGGTCAATTGATAAAATAAGAACAGCATAACATCATTTAGGCATCAAGACTCTAAGCACCCTTAGTTTAGGAAGAGCAAACCTGGACTCTAGAGGATAGGCATTCCCTGAGGAGTCTTTCTGAACATTTCAGTTGCAAGCGAATCAATCAAAGCACCTCATTACAGTCTAAATACACCATTTCATGTCAAACCATAATCCTTCACCAAAGCATCAACAGGACTTTGATGGTCTATATTTAAGAGCTCCATCCATGTTACCTACAATTTTTCCCGCTTATGTAAGTCTTCCCTCAACAAAGTATCACAAGTGGAAAAATTATCATTTTTCCCTTTTACCTTCAAAAGCCTAGAACTCACTATCTACCACTCAGATCATATAATTTCTCTCGCTTATATAAACCTTCTTGTCATGAAGCATCACAGGGGAAGAATCCTCCTTTCATATTTTTCAACTAGTGGACAAAAAATTACCATTTTACCTTTTTTACCTTAGAGAACTTACCCCTCGACCCTCAAAAGATCCTCGAAGCTTCTCCTATTACCTAAATGGTGTAATTTTTGATCCTATGCATCCCTACTTCTCCCAATTTTGAGAAACTCATTACAGAGTAAATATTGCTTGAGAATGGCAACAACCAATTTCTCAACTTATGATGACCTTAATTAAGAAATGACCCTTGAAAAAGCTCTCAAAGATTCATCTGATCTTCGAATCTAGAAAAGTCGATCGTTGTATCTCGGCCTCGACTTTAGCTTTAAATCTTCAAGTCTGAGAAAAGAATTTTGAAATCTTGAACCTCTATGAAATCTCAAATCTTCTGCAAGGGGTCAAAAAGTTGTTTAACTACATTTCACTCATATAGAGCTAGAATGTTCTCTGGACCTCCAAATCAGGATCAGTTAGTGTCCATCTCTCCAAATCGCAAGGCCTTCAAAAAATTATCTAAGGAATATGAGCTTTCATGGGACTTATCTATTCAGATTCCCTCAAATACTCCAAAAAGAGTAACAAATCAGGACAAAAAATCAAGTGCTTAACCGACTCCTGGGAGTTCACCCAAACTCAAAAAATTAGTCTGTCAGTGGCTATCCCACAGTAAATGTAGGACCTCTGGAGTATTAAATTTACACTGGATTACAAAAACCTTGTATTCCTAAGCATCATTTCTACTCAAACCAAAACAAAGCACTTTTTTTGTATTTAGCGCGTAGAATGCCCTTAGAAATTCTCCTAGACTCAGAATACAACAAGGTCAGGCCCATTTTCTCGGTTTCACCCCTACCTTTAAAAGATCATTTCACAAACTCAAGCATTATAGAATGTTCGATAGCTCAACTCCACTAGCTTATTTCAAAAATCCTCTAGCAACTACCCGAGAATCCTCTGGCAGCCTGCCACTACAGAAACTTAATCTCTTCAAGTGACCCTTCTTCAAAAATCCTCTAGCAACTGCCCGAGAATCCAATGGTCAATTAGTCAGTTCCTATAGCTCTAAGACTCCTCTAGCTTTAGATTCCCTAAACATAACCTATAACAGAGATCTACAAAATCCAACAACATCTCTAGTCAAAACCTCTCCACTTGCTCGAAAAAGGGTTTTTGACCCAATTTTCTACCTGGGCATCATAATGTAGTGTAGTCAGAGGGTATGGCTTACCTGGACCAGGGGCTGTCTTTCATCTGAGAATTTTTAGGATCAATTTTACCATCTTGCCCTTCCAAAATGCATTTAAGAGTTTTTCAGGTCAGAAAACCCTAATTTCACCCCATTGCCATTTTCTTAATTTCGTTATGGTTGGTCCATTGCGATTGGAATATCCACGACCATGAAAGTAGACACTGAGTTTGCCATGTTTCACGCCCGAGAGCTCACAAAAGTGGATGGTACAATGAAGGTTAAAAAATCCCAGAAGCATTCAATGCACAATAATGAGCTAAGACTTTTCAAACTTAGCCCATTAATGGCATTTAATGCATTCACACCTTAAGACTAAAGTTGCTAGCCCTTGGATTGGAATCTCCCCAAGTGCACCATCACCCCTCACCCTTAGATCTAGGACTTGACTTTCAAATCCCTAGTGAGCCCTCCATGTCCCCCCAAATAACACCTTGATGCCCTCCCTTGATATTTGCAACAATTCAGAACCTATCAAATGGCATCTAAACTCACCCCTTTTTCCACCTCACCAATCCATGCCAACAAACACACCCCCATCTCTACCCTCCACCTAATTAATCAAAATTTATCTCAACCGCTCATTTGTCCATGTCACCTAGCACAAAACCCCTTAATCCTAGCCCTACACCTAAAATTAGCTAACCTAATCCTCATCCTCCATCTAGATATTGCTAAGATTAATCTTCACTCTCTACCACATCCAAATTGGGGCTATAACCCCAATTTTGTGCACACAGGAGTTGGAAACCAAAAATCCTAAAAAAAGGAGGAGAGGAAAAAGAAGAAGAAAGTGGAATTGTTTTAAACCCTAGGTGTACAAACCCAAAAGTGTGCGCAAATGAAAAAATAATATGGCATTCCCCACACGTGGGTAAGGTGAATGGATAATCATAATCTCATTCGCCCAAAAGCAAAGGATTTTAGACACTTACTTTCGCCACCAAAAGTGTGCATGAATGCACTGTTCATATTCGCATACTACAAAAACCATAAGTTAAAATTCGATTCTATATTCTCCTAGAGTGGTTATTTTGGATAGCCACAACTCTTATGAGTTTCCTAAATACCTAAGAGATGGGAGAAGGTGGATTCTCGCATAAAATAATCACTTATATCTTTGGGATAAGGATTTAAAGAACCTCACTCCAACAAAGAAGCCATGAAAGAGATAGAGTTCTTCCTTAATGAGGACTCTTCTCTAACTCGTCTTAGCACTTATAAATACATCAAAGATTGGCATGAGGAGGCAAGTCTTAGAAGTTGGAGAAGTTCTGAAAGTTTTGAAGATCCATCAAAACACAAGTTCTCAAAACCAAGCAAGTTGCACCCATCCCTAAGGTTCGTAAGTTTACCTCTCTTCCAAAATAGGAAGAAACAAGTTCATTATATTTCTATGATCTCTCCAAGGAAGATATCATAGGAAGCTTAATGATGAAGCAAGCCATGTCTAGGTAAACTTGGTGGTGTATGAATAGTGTAACCATATATATGCAAAATAAAGGAATATTATCTTTTATTTCATCCCTTCTTCTCATTCATGCAATTTTGTTTTACAATACAAGCTGAGAAACTTAAAGTTAATTAGAGGTTGACTATGTCAAACTGCTGTAATTAATGAGTCTATTAGACTTGAAGTATTAGTCCCGCTCATAAAAAATAATAAACTAGCCTCTAGAATGGCTAGGTGATTTGTTGAACGAATTTCACCTCATATACAGCTCGAAATTTGGTGTTACAAATTTCTAGCATGCCCGATAGGACTATACTTTCCTCTCATTTCTTTTTAAGTTTCGTTGTATTCATGAGTGTTTCCTCCTTTCATAGGCACCTCAATTGAGTTGCAACTATGGAACCTTCTACCGATTCACCACAAATCACACCAAAAACATCGGTTGAGGCTTTAGTCTCCCCACCACCATATGTCCATATGGTTGAGGCTTTGGTCTCCCAAAAGTCATCTGTGGTTGAGGCTTTGGTCTCCCAACAAAAGGTTGAGGGTTTGGTCTCCCTAACTTCAATAGGGGTTAAGGCTTTAGTCTCCCCCTAGGCAGTGACATCATTGTTTGTTTCTGCTAAAACTGACAATCCTAATAATAAACCAAGGGGTTATATTCCCTAAATTACTTTGAATAATTTAAGGAAATAATGGATACCTAAGTCTAAGGTGAACCCTCACACAAAGGCCATTAAAGCTTCAGGAAAAGCGTAGATGGTTAATTTAGACAAAGGCCCAGAATTCCATTCGCTGTAATTAAATTGTGCAAATGAGGATGGATATTCACATTTGTCAGGGTCTGAACCCGTGAATGATGTGAAAAATCTTCATTCGCGGAGAAACACTGACCACCACAGACAACACCACACACGGAGAAGGGAGAAGTCTTGGATGTCTAAGTCTGAAACTAATCTTCAATTACTTAACTCCACTCGCCAAGAGAAAGTCCAAGTTAGTGACCTTGATTGGCTCATAGACCCTTTGTTGTAAACATCTCCCACGGATGAGATTGAAGTTTCCCATTTGCACAATAATGTACACTCGCAAAAATGATGACATTCATGTGATGTTACTGTGGCAAATGAACGAAAGGTTTCCACATTCACACACAGCCAACATGAGGAAAATTCTTATTCACGCATATCTATTGGCGCAAGTGAAAATTTCCATTTACCACCAGAGAACCAAAATTTGACTATAGTACACATTACTCTCACAGGAGTTCCCATAATGCTCAAGGACCAGATAGAAGAATAGGTTGTCAACCAGAATGGGGCATTTAGGCCACCTCATCATAAAATAAACTTACACAATAAGAAAATAAATCCAAAGCAGGAACCACTAGAGGTCATACTTTGCCAAAATAGTTGTAATGAGGCAATGTGGCCACCCAAATCCCACATGTACGTCGCAATTGGTAGTACAATCAAGCAAGGGTAGAGTTCAGGAACTCGATGTTGTTAACCTGATTTGAACCACTCAAGGGGGCTTGAAGAAAGTAAATCACCAAAAAGAAAAAGAGTGTTATTCCCTAAACAAAAGCACAAAAGAAACATTACTAAAAAATAAAGGGCCAAAGCATGTAAGTTTTTCTACACACAACGAGAGGTGGGGGATATACAAATTAACACAATGCCACCATGGGCACATCCACAAAGGGCTAACCCTTCATTGCCCTCCTACACTAAGGGCAGTTTGGGTTATACACCCTACGTTGGTAAGGATAAAATATTTAGGTCTACTCATGACTCCCAACAAGCGGTAATGTTCATCGGGGCAAAGAAAGATGTCTCTGTCAACACCCCGAGTCCTTCTAGGTCATGACCGCGAGCTTTCAACTCCAGTGGCATGATGACCAGAAGTTAATTGGCGGTAAGATCCAAGACACCCAGAACACCCTCAAAAGGGCTACCAACTACTGGAAGGGGCCCTGTAGCCTCTCCCATTATGTTCTATCATGAGGATAGTCCTCACACTACACCTAGACCATCGTGGCAATCAATGTTACTTCTACCTCAAGGATCTGAAGTGATGATAGCAGGATCAAGAGGAGGCAAAGACCTGCCAACTGACCCTACAATAAATATAGAAAATGTAGACCTCAGGGAGTACCGTTCTAACTCCAAAAGAGAACACACTACAACCATAGAATGAAAAGCCCAGGTAGAAAGTTGAGATTAATGCTTAGCCGCTCAGGACATCACAATAGTTGAGTTAAAAGCCATGGCCGAGCAACTCACACTTGAAAGGCAGGACACGGCCCCGCCAAACCATAATCTTACTATAGCAGAATTAGCAAAGTCGGCTGCTCCTAGCCAAACGCAAGGGGGGTACCCCCATTACACACTAGAGTATGCCTTTGACACCTTGTCGAGAGCTACCCCGGCTGCAAGTGTTACACCCGAAGTATCTATTTCACAAAGACCATTTACATAGGGGTTCCCATAAGGCCCACACTCACAAGGACCTCATCAGGCTACTTATCATCAACAGGAGCCACCCTTATATGGACCTATGCCTCCCTGGACATATGGTTACAATACATATGCACAACCTCCCTTTTTGCCATAAGGACCATATGCCCATCCAACTACACCCATGATGGACCCTAATTATATATGGACAATGATGACTTAACTGCTTAATGAATATAAAGAACATGAAATTGTAAGTACATCAAGAATCCATACCCTTTGCATGTGAATGCGGTACCATTCTCACTAAAATTTATCCAGCTTTATTTCAACACATTTAATGGAACGACATGTCCTAAGCAATATATTGCTCACTTCAAATCCCGGTGTGGTGTCATTGCCCAATAGGATGACTTGTTAAAATTGTTTTTCCAATCTCCTAATGAAGTTACTTTTATGTGGTATTCAAATTTGAAAGCTTATTCCATACTAGATTGGGATTCGATGAAACGAACATTCATACAGCAGTTCCACAGCACTTATAGGCCTAAGAAACTATATGAATTGCTTAATGAAAGGTAGCGAGACAATGAGTCAGAGGTGGACTTTATTAACAGATGAAAGAATATGTTTTATGTTTGTGAGAATGTACCTCCTCTTAAAATACTCCTTGAGATGTGTCTACAGAATATAGCCTTTGAGCTTTCTCTCCATCTTACGACACAGAAGCACTCTGAGTTCGATGACCTAATATCCAAAGCATCTACTCTTGAAAGAAGACTCCTAGAACACAAATGTGAGAGAAAAGGAAAAATGGTGGTTAACAAGATGGAATCCCCTATGGTAGGCATTAAAAATCTTCCCACTAAGTCAAAAGTCAAACATACTATGGAGACAACTAAGCTAGCAGAACAGGAAGCTCCTCTTAAAAGGCCAAGCATAAAGGAGTGATAAGAGAAAGCTTATATATTCCATCTCGACAATTTGGAGAGTCTCTTCAAGAAAATAATTAAATCTCAGGATACCATACTCCCTAAGTCAAAAAGACCCACAGAAGCTAATAAGGTCAATGACCCAAAATATTGCAAATATCATCGTATTTTGGGCCATACATTGCAAGACTATTTTGTATTTAAAGATAAGTTTTAGGAATTGATTGATAAGAACACTATGGAACTGGACACAGATATGAGGGCCACAACCACAAACGTTATCTTCATCGATAAGGATATAGTTGACCTCATGAACCCTCAGGAGAATGGAGATGATGGCAATGATGAAGACAATTGGATTATATTCGAAATCAAGGTGACACATAAGAGAGGACTCCAAGCCATTAAAGTAGGAACACAACAAATGCATAGCCCTCTTAAACGTGCTTGGAAAAGGCCCCTTAGATTGAAAGAGGTAATCAAGAAAAAAGAAAAGGCTCCTAAAATTGAGGCCTCTCCACCATTGCTCTATGAGGATGACTTGTTAGAGCAACCTCTACGACTGCCGATGACATGAGAAGAGTTTGTGCCTGAAGATTTTCTCCAGTCTCTGGTTGTCACTTGTAATATGGCATCGATTGTATGCAATGGTAATCCTCGCCCATGCAAAGAATCGTATCTAAGACCAACACCATGTGGGTCAATAATAGTGATTGATTGGCTATAGAATAGCTTGACATACTAAGATCACTATAAAGGGGTAACTATCACAATGGAAGTATATAGATAAAACATCGGAGGTATCTCCATTGCATTAACAAATTCTATACGAGACCCACCACCGCGTTCTACAAGAATTACTCGTTTGCCTAGGGCACCATGAAAACGTACATACTTCTAGAATGTGTTAACCAAGTTTAGGCGATAAGCCTTCCCTTGCCATTGAGTTATATATTTCGAGTAATTTCTCCCTGGCTTTAAGGTTTCACTATTCACCACCTTCTCAAATGAAAGCTATCAATGCCTACATAGTCATTTGTTTAAGTTCATGATATCATGTAGAGAGGTAATACACAGATAACTTGTTATTATGACTATTTCCACTCTCCCTAGACAGTTTTACCATTAGATTGGTATATGGACTTAGTGACGCAAAACATACTTTCTTGGGGCCACCTGATTGAAAGTTTATAAATGAATGTATGAGGCCAGGCATGGTGCCCTATAATCCTTGGAATAGAGATTCCCTGAGATAACCTCCTCAACAACAGACATATGAAGAATTTGAGGGCGCCCCTGATCAAATCATCACTTAACTATTGGATTCTAAATGGTTCGGTCAAACAAGGCAACCTATCAGACATGAGGTAAATTGTACCTAACTAGAGGACTATCAGCTCCCTCCACTCACATAATATACAGGGGACAGGGATCCCCATTTTCATACTAGTCATTCTTGCAAAAAACCGGTTTACCAACCACTACCCATGATTTATTGGTGTAACTTTTTTTGGTATTTCTAGACTCACATGCTTTTGAATGGTACTTGACTCTACCATCCTACCATGTTTCTTCGTGGCCAATGCTCATTGATCACTTTTACCACCAACAAAGGGCATACAGACATGATCTCCAATACATACAAAGTGTGGTACAGTTTTTGCCTAAAGATAAATGGGACGTCGACATGGATGTTAGTGACTCCTCAACTTTAGCAGAAAGAAGATGATGATGCCCCAAACCTATGGCAAATCCAGCCCTATGATTTATCCTTGCAAGACATGCCACCCTTGTCCACTGACTCACATGACTCTAGTGATGATGATTCTATCTTTGCCACTGCTTCTCAAGATTTCGCTAAAGATGAATGCCTACTCATCCACAAAAAGAGGCTTACAATGTTACCAAATTTTAAATCACTACCCCAAGGAGGGACGTCAACCACATTCCTGGTATGTCAACCAAGTCAAGCTACAATCTGGGAAACAAATTTCATCACAAGGTCCCACAGCCAATCAACAAGCTGATGCAATGAAAAAGATGACTATGGAAGCCAAACACATCAAGGCTATCAAGAAGATGGATAACTCCATCCCATATGATGTGATGGTGCACCTCAAGAACCCGTCATTGTTAATTGTCTATGATGCACTCCGTATGTCTCAGAGCTCAAGGCCTCTATAGCCTATACATTAACTCACCCAGTTGAGTTCACTGCACATGATAAGGTTGCTAGGGTTTCTTGGCAAACTACGACACGAGAAGGGTTGTGTATGCCCACTATCACTTTTAAAGACACTGATCGGTATTCCAATGATCCTAGCCATAATAGACCATTATTCATTATAGGTTTTATTGATAATCAACCTGTGTCTAGAGTGATGATTGATGGTGGTTCAATAGTCATCATACTTCATCCAAAACCCTAGACTACCTCAAAGTAGATCAATCTCAGCTCAGGCCTAGCACACTTGTCATTCAGGGCTTCAATCAAAATGAACACCGTCCTCTCGGCTCTATTAGGCTAAGGATGAAGTTTGGTTACATAGAAGATTGGACCTCTTTTTACATAATCAATGTAGACACTGCTTACAATGCCCTTATTGATCAACCATGGATATATAAATTTCAGGTCATCTCCTCCATATACCACCAGTGTATTAAGTACCCCTGGCAAGATACTCAGGGTACTATAATAGCTGATAGTAACCCCTTCCAAATAGCGAACGCTTATTTTTCCGATGCCATATACTATCAAACATTTGATCCTCAGGAAGCAACACATGATACTTTAGGGAAGGACAAGAACAATAACATCAAGCCCCAAAAGCTTAAGGTACAGCATGGCATTAAAGTGACTAAGGAAAAACCCGTGTTCTTACCTAACTCAGTAGCACAAAATTTCATCCTCCCACTAGCACACCTGTGAGGAGCATGGGTCGATCCTTATCAAGCACCTTTTATTTTCCTCCCTGAAGGCCTTATCCAGTCAAAGGATCACTCAGGTCCTATATCAGAAAGAGAACTCAGAGACCTAAACAGTCTATTGCCACACATGAAGTTGGCTCCCCAGTTGCTCTAGAATGCTAGCTTTGACCAGCAAGGAAAATGGAAGAACTCTTATAAGGGCAAGGAAGTTCTAATTCAATAGTTTAAGTGCTTAGTTCTCAACTCCAAGAACAAAGATGATACAAGGGGGTTGGTCAGGAAACCCACAAAGTTAAAAGTTTCCTCCGATGCAATAACAACATATGGGATTGACCTGCTAGAGGACACTCCCTTTGAATGTTTATTTGCGGAGACACAATCGCCACCCTCTGAAGATTTTATTATGGGGCCGATGATGCCCACTCCTTTAGAATCTGAAGATGGAGGCCAAGCAACAGTAGACGACCTAATCGAAGTAAACCTAGTAATGAAGAGAGACTTCTGTCCCATTTTCATCAGTGCATGCCTTTCCTTAAAAGAATAGACACAGTATCTTGACTTTATGAGACAGAACCAAAACGTGTTTGCGTGGAAGTTTTTTAAAATGCCAGGGTTGGACCCCAATGTGGTCGTTCATTATCTTGTCATCGATCCATCTTAGCTGCCCATTAAGCAACATCCTCGTAAGGCTAGACACAATATCACTGACAAAATAGAGAAAAAAGTGGAAAAACAGCTTAAAGCTAGGTTCATTCACGAGGTTCGATATCTGAAATGGCTTGCCAATATCGTACCTATACAGAAAAAGAATGGTCAGATCAAGGTGTGTATTGACTACAAGGACCTTAATAACGCATGCCTAAAAGATGACTTCCTGCTACCACTCACAGAGATGCTAGTAGACGCTACCACAGGATACGAAGCCCTCTCTTTCATGGATGGGGTTATTCAGGTTACAATCAGATCCACATGACTTTAAAGGATGAAGAGGCTACCACATTTCGTACCTCGATTAAAATATTCTGTTTCATACACTTCGGTCTAAAGAATGCCAGTGCTACTTACCAGAGGGCAATGACCTACATATTTGAGGAACTACTACATGATGTGGTTGAATGCTATGTCAATGATTTGATCATAAAGACAAAATTCAAACAACACCACATTGCCGATCTAGACCGGATCTTTCAACGGATTCGTCATTATAATCTAAAAATGAACCCTCTCAAATGTGATTTTAGCGTATCTTCAGGGTGATTTCTCAAATTTATCGTTCGGCATAAGGTATTGAAATAAACCTTAAGAAAATTAGATAAGAATTCCAAAACCAAAAATTCAAGTAACGAACAATCAATATACAAGAATAACCGTGAGGACTTTAGGAGATGGAGATTTCTCTATATAAGTTGTGATAAAAAAATAAAAGGGAATATATACCTCAACTTTTTAAAAATTGGATGGAAAATCTGGTGGCTTTCACTTTTAATAATATTGTCCTCTGAAAATCTTATGCCCAAAAAGGAGAAATCGAACGATGTTTGGTTCCCTAGCTTCCTGATTTCAAAGAATGATCAAACAAGATGTTAATCC
>JAOXJP010293508.1:0-10946 GCA_025762735.1 Platanus orientalis | reverse complement strand
CCCCCCCCCCCCCCCAACCGGCCCGAAGGCAGCTACGTCTGAGGATAACTCTGACACTACCCAAGAGGGAGGTTCTGAGTCCCAAACATTTAAAACCTGTGATTTTAAACCAGCCTTAGCTAAAGCATGGGCTACAGAATTTGCACAACGATTAACATAACCACAACCGACTTGAGCAAAGTTTTTAAGGAGCTTTAAACAATGATGAATGAGGCCACTTATATTCCATGGACTAACAAGAGAAGGATCGGATAAGAGGTTGATGACTTCAAGAGTGTCACCCTCTACGATCAACTGGTCAACACCCAACTCGTGGGCAGTGAAAAGAGTGAGTCTGACAGCTAAGGCTGCAAAATTGGTCGAGCTGGCCCGAAACCCGACTTGTCTGGCCTGTAGTTTGGTCAGGTTGGGCAGACCAAACTTGGGCTTGGGTCGAGTTTGGTTACACATGACAGGGCCCGACATAATTTAGGGTCTAGTTTGGACATAGGCTGAAAAAACCCCAACCCGACCCGGTCCAACCTTAATATCTATTATTCATTAATAGGCTCGACCCAACCCGAATATATACTAATCATTAATAGGCTTAGCCCGGCCCAGAAAAAAATATTAAGTACTACTTAATTTCAAACTGCAAAGAATAAGTTTTAACTCAAAATTATGTCTTAGAATATGAAAGTCTTATGTTTTTAGCAAACATGAAATTTACAACTCAATTTTAGTTTGATCATTAAAGTACAGTAGAAGTAAAATTATAGTTTGACTTAGATAAAAAAAAAAAAAAACGAAAAGCATGACTCTGTGGATAAGGTCTGACTTGGGCCCGAACTCGGCCTAAAACCCGACTTTTAAAGGTTGGCCCGAGTTTGGGCAAGGATCCTTGGGCCAGAGTTTGGGCAACCCTATTAAATGTTGGGCTTGGGTTGAGATGACCTAAGCCCGACTGGGCCCGACCCGACTTGCAGCCCTACTGGCAGCCATGCATTCCGCTGCCAAAGGACTGTTTGCAATGAAACCGTCAGTTCTAGCATGCAAAAAAACCCCCTTGCTATCTCGAAAGACCACACCAACACTCCCATATAGAATTTACACAAAAGGCCCCATCGAAATTTACTTAACAGTGTTGCTTGAAGTGGGTCTCTAAAAAAGGTGGTCTTAAGGAGCCTCTAATGACAAAAGGGCAAAGATCCTCATTACTCTCTTTCAACATCTTGAAAGCTAAAGAAGAAAGCATTAGAAGGATTGAAGCAAATATTGTTAAAGACCACTTTGTTCCTAGCTTTCCATATATTCCAAGAAAATATAGCAATTATACACAATTTATTATTACGGGCTAAATTAGGAAGGTTTTTCATATCGCGCCAATATTTAATCCATTTAGAGAAATGAGTCCACAATTCTTAGAGATAGGGAGGATGCGAACCAAACCGGGGCAACCACGTGATACTTTATAAGACAATGCATGATCGACTCTCTTGCCTCTTTGCATAAAGTGCATAATTCAGGAACAAAGATTTTCCTTCTCAAAAAATTTTCTTTAACAAGTAAGGCCTCTTTACAAGCACGCCATAAAAAGTGTTTGACTTTTGGGGGAACCTTTAGACCCCAAAGCTTATTCCAAGGGAAATGGTTTGTAGGGTTCCTGGAAGGAGGTGAAGGGGAAGAAACTAAGTGGTAAGCAGATTTTACAGAGAAGAAGCCTTTCTTATTAGGGTGCCAAATCATTTGATCATCCAGGGGGGTTTTAGCCAACTAAATAGAGAGGATAAGGCGAATTTGATCAGGCGAGATCCAACTTCTAATAGGGTCTAAGTTCCATTGAATCAACATGGGGTTCACAAGGTGTGATACCTTTAGCAAAGGGGGATGATTTACTTGAGAGATAGAGGTGAGCCTAAAGTTGGGGGCAGCGGGGATCAAAGGATCGTTCTAGATATCAATCTTCGCAACATTGCCAACCTTCCAAATTAGACCTTTGGAAAGGGTCTCTTTACCACTAATGATTCTCTTCCAAGCCCAAGAGCTATTGTTTTTATGTTTGGGTAAACGAGCATTTGGGGAAATGTAGGGATTTTAAAATTTTTGATCCATAAAGCATTTGGATTATTAAGAATCCTCCATGCTTGCTTAGCCAAGAGGGCGAGGCTAAAAGCATGGAGATCCCTGAAGCCAAGCCCACCCATCTCTTTTGCTATTCTGAATGGTATCCCAACTCACCTAATTAATCTTGTTTTCACTAGCACCATTGCCCCACCAAAACTTCATTTGAATGAAATTAATCGATTTGCAAATGGTCTTAGGGAGAAAGAAGTAAGACATGGCGTAGCAAGGAATAGCTGCCATGATGGATTTGAGGAGGACTTTTTTTTTCTCATTGGGAAAGGAGCTTGCCTTTTCAACCTTGGACTTTCAATCTGGCATGGTCCTCAAGGTAAGAGAAAATGGAGATCTTATCTTTGCCAATGGAAGAAGGGAGACCTAAGTAAGAGCCAAGAGAATTGGATTGCTTAATCTTAAGGATGTTTTGGATGATCTTTTTGAAGTGTCTAGGGGTATTCTAGCTAAAGATGATTTTGGATTTGTCCTCATTAATTGTTTGGCTTGAAACAATACAGAATTGGGTTAAGTAGGATTTGATATGATCCACCTCTCTAGGGTCCACTTTAGAAAATATGTAGCAGTCATCTTTGAAGAACAAATGGGATATAATAGGACTAGAGCGGTGCACCTTAATCCCCCCAATCTTTCCCTCATTTTCTAGACTAACAAGGGACGTAGAGAGACCCTCCACACAAAGCAATAAAAGGAAGGGAGAGAGAGGATCCCCCTATCTGAGACCCTTGGATGGAAGAAAATTTTTTTTTCCAGGGGAACCGTAATAAGAACACCTATAGGAAACATATGTCATACATTCTCTAACCTAACCAATCCAATTATAATTGCAGCCCACTTTTTCCATCATAGCACATATCATATTCCATTCCACCCGATCGTAGGTTTTACTCATATCAAGCTTGATAGCTATATGGTGCTTGTAAGATTTGCCTTTTTTTAGGAACCTAAGAATCTCATGAGCTATCATAATATTATCCGAGATTTGCCTACCCTTAACAAATGCACTTTAGTGGGGAAAGATGATTTCAGAGAAAACGATATTCAGTTGATTGGCTAAAGTTTTTGAAATTATCTTATAGAAAACATTACACAAGTTAATGGGACGAAACTGAGCCATGGACTCGGGGGAATTGACCTTAGGAATAAGGGCAATAAAAGTTTGGTTTCTGGAATCAAGTGGAGATTGGTGGTTAAAGAATTCTAGTACGGTATTAAAGACATCTTCCCCTACAACATCCCAATATTCCTAGAAAAACCCAGCTTGGAAGCTGTCAGGACCAGGAGCTTTTAGTTTACTAATCTGAAAAGCAGCTCTCATAATCTCCTTTTTAGAGAAATCTGACTCAAGCACCATTTTAGATTCATCCAATAGAAACTGGTAAGCTTTGTCTGTAACCTTAAGGATGGAGTCGTTAGAGGGCCCACTAGACCGAAACAAGGAGAAGTACTCTCTAGAGCCTCTTTCAATGTTCCCATCCTCTGAACCCACTCACCACGGGTGTCTTTAATGGAGACAATTTTGTTTCTCGCCCTTCTAGAACTGGTAGTCAAGTAGAAATTTTTAGAGTTCTTATCTCCCCATTTTAAGCAAGAGACTCTGGATTTCTGGGCCCACACAATCTCACTTTTTTTCAACCATTGGTCAAGTTTAGTCTCCTTAAGTTTGATATCATTGAGTGTATTAGAATCTAGGCTACCCGCATGGAGCCTTTCAAGGTTAGCTCTGCCTTTCTCAATGTTAGTATTAATATTTCCATAGACGTTTTTGTTCAATTTTCTCAAGATCGGGGGGAGGGCATTAAGATGACTTCTAACCAAGGCCATACGGTTAGGGTTAGTAAATTTGGACCAGCCATGAATGATTTGATCTCTACAATTAGGATGAAGGGTCCAAGCCCATTCAAATCTAAAGGGTCTGGGTAAGAATTTTTTTTTTTTTTTTTTTGGGGGGGGGGTATCCACAATGAGGCAACTATGATCAGATCCTTGAGTGATGAAATTTTGCATAATGACATTAGGGGATAGAGTTCTCCAATCATCGTTCATGATAGCCCTATCAAGAATATCTTTAATGTGTTTGGACCCAGATTGTTTATTGTCCCATGTAAATTGAGGCCCGTGATGCCCAATGTCCATAAAGTTACCCGCTTCTAGAGATAAAATTGGACCAACACACTGCCACTCTTTTTTTGTTGTTGATAAACTATTACCACTCTCCTTTTAATGTCCCTTATCTCCATCTACCCATATCGGAATTTGGATTGACAATCTGGAAATATCTAATGCAATATAAAAGCATCCACAACTTGATCAATGACCATCCAAGGATTCATGGCTTGATCAACAACCATCCAAGGATTTACGGCTTGATCAATGACCATCTAACCCACCATGGCTTGACCAACTATTGCAAAAGCATCCTATATTGATCAACCTATTTATCATTCATTAAACTTTAGTTAGAGTGCTCGATTAAAAGTTCACAATCCACTTACCGGTACCTATATATCATGAAACTATTTAACAAATATTTGGAAAATTGGTTAATATTTGATGATATAGATTGTAAAACACAACCTATATTGATATCAATATGTGCATGCACATGTTTAAATTAACCAATATCATCTTGTTATATCTATATTAACGCATGGCCTAATCACCTATCAACTTATTGTAATTCAAATTTGATGATATAGGTGGTAAAACTCAACCTATATTGATTTCAAATATCATCATGAACCTATTCAACAAATGTCTATATCAGTATCAACATGTTGTTCTTATATCAACACATTGCCTAATTAACTATTAACCTGTTGTGCTTATATCATGAACTTGTTCATAAAATTATGTAACTAAATTATATCTTTGCTATTAAATATAGCACAAATATAATTAATACTATTAAATTGTTGTGCCTATATCATGAACGTGTTTATAAAATTATGTAATTAAATTATATATTTGCTATCAAATTTCAACATGTTCATCATATTACATCACTATCATATATTATCACCATCGTTACCATACAATACCACTACCACCACGACCACACAGTACCACCAACCAAGCCATAAAATATGAATACCAATACACCTAAATTTTACAATATTGATACCACCACCAACCAAATCAAATAATATCAATATCACTAACATCTAATAATATTTGTTGACAATGAAGGTCTATTGTGTTTTATCGATTGAGCACACCTCGATCGATCAAAAGAAATTGACCGATCGAATGGGTGTGCTTAAAATCCACTCTTGGGTTGACCGATCAAGTAGCCTTCAATCAATCGAACAGACTTCCTTCTTTCAAGTTTGTTTTGTTTATACATCATATGTAATGTCTATGGAATGAGGCATTAACACACACACACACACACCACACGTGTACACACAAATATTTAGTTGGATCTGTTTGCGTAAGAAAAGTATTTGCTAAGGTGGATTGATGACTCAACACAATCCTAGTAAAAGAGGACTTTGACCAAGCAACGTTGCTCTCCTTTCACAAAAACAAAATTCTAACGGTTGAGAAAAACTAGGGGAATTTTCGGGAGCCCTAACTGCCATGATTTTGGATCGTGGAAGGGGGGAGGATAAGCATTGATGGGTTTTAAAAGGAGGAAGAGCGGGAAGCTCCCACGAGTAGTGGTGAATAAGCAGTTGGAAGCATGATTGGGTGATGGACTGTACACAATCACCTAAACATGGAGCAAAAGAAAAGAAACCTTCAAGGCAACGATCAAAGGACCTGAACCTCCATAAATACCAGAGCGTACAAGGGAAGAACATCACTTGATCATCCAACAAATCAATTTATCTCTATTTTCACTTGATCTTTCAGGTTTTACCCTCAATCATCTCCATTGAGATGTATCATTCCAAGAAATCGTCTTAATACATTTTCTTTATCTCGTGTTTTCATATTGCAATTTTTTTGTTGAAGCCAAATCATTTGGCATATTATTGGTCTGATTCAAAGAATGATGTTTGGTTATTTGATCAACATGTAGTCTGTAAGTATTCTCATTTATGTGCAAAATGTCTTTTTTAATTGATTGTTTCTTTATTATTTCGTGACCCACTTAGTTAGTATCAGGGGACCGACCATCTTTCAATAGGTGTTGTGGGCCTATAACACATCATGTAGGACCAGCATCGGCGTGAGTCCATATACACTAACTTATGGGCACGATGTGGTATTGCCCATATAAATAGTTGTCCCATCACTAAGGACAACATTTCAGGCCAATCTAGTACTGTAGGAGTTCAATGAGGCTATGGTGATGGGGTTGGAAAACATGGATGAAGTGAGATTGATGACTCTGGATAGGTTGTGGGCTCACAAACAAAATGTGGTCCGAACTTATACCAAGAAAGTCAAACTAAAAATCTTTAGCTAAGGGGATCTAGTATGGAAGACAATTCTACCAATAGGACAGAAAGACCATTTGTATGGAAAATGGTCTCTCACTTGGGAATGCCCCTTCAGGATGAAGAAAGTTATGAGTGGAGGAGCTTATGTATTAGAGAATCTTGACCAAATAGGGTTTGAAAAAATAATTAACGGCCGATATTTAAAGCAATATTATCCCATCGTGTGGGCGACTGTAACAACAGAATCAGAGTAATTGAAAGTCAAGGCTGATGAAAATGTGTTAATATAAGTAAATATTAAACAAATAAATATCGGCCACAAAATAGACTTAGTAAATAAACATCGGCCATAATTCGCCGATGAACAAAAGCAAAAACGTGTAAAAAATTGCTAAGGAATAAGAGAAAATAAGTCAAAGAAGCACTCCTTGTTAAATTTCCATAGGTTCATAATATATTTCTTCTTTTCCAAGGCTAGGCTACGATATGTGGAATATATCTTAGCTTTGGACTTCACAACTTTGTGCCTTTGTAGAAGAACTTGAATCTTGGCTAGGGTTGAACGGAGTCTCTTTGAAGGTCCCTTGATAGTTTCCCTGTTAGTAGCCAGTTCTGTTGCCAACGCCTTTCTGAGATCTATTAGTTTAGTCATTTTGGCCCGAAGATCATCTAATTCAGCATTTACTTGGCGAACAACTTCTTCTGTATTCTTTATTTTTTCCTCTAAGGGGCCATGAAGCTCTTAATCAGCTTTCCCTTAGGACTTGAGAGAAAGCACATGGGAACGGATATGTTGTTGAGCATCCAAAATAGAATCGACCCTAACAATGGTAACGTTTGGAACATTATACTCGTGGGTGAATCTCAGAATTTACTAAAGGTAATCAATAATTTCTCTAAAATGGTTGATAATTTGATTGTTCCTTGCTCACAACAAGTTGTTGGTCGATGTCATAGATGATTGAACAAAGGGATGGCTGACTTGGTCAAAAGAGAGACCAAACAGAGGCTCCAGGGTAACACGAACTTTATTGGCCTTGTCAGATAAAGGGATGGCCTCATCTGATGGAGGCTGGTCCAAGATTTCCTCCAGGTGATAAAAAATGGAGGTCTCATCCCTAGGAAACAGAAGCGGGGATCCCACTAGCAAAAATGGATGTTTGAGCCTCTGGAAGTTTGGGCGAAGTTGAGCTTGGAGGAGTAACTGCCTTTTGAGAACTTAGAGCTAAAGCAGTCTCAGCATCAGAGATAAGGACAGTGGGGGAAGATACCTAGTCAGCAGGCTAGTGTGATCCTTTACTCTGCTCTGTGGCTATGATAGACAAAGACTTTGGTTAATTGATTGGGGTATTTTGCCTATGAGGACGAACCTTCAAGGGGCTAAAGGGAGGAGTAACTGGATCATCGGCATGCCTTTTCCTCTTCTGAGGGAGGAAAGGTGATAACCACTCTTCACCAACATCTTTTTTTGGTGTGCTTTCATACGCCTTTTCTTCTACTGGTTCACCACCTAGGTTTGGAGAAATCTCCTCATGAGAAGTTGTGATGATCGCATTAGGGAAGGAAGAGAGTTTCAGCTAGTCCCCATAACCCAATAATAGCACCACACCTTCAGGGTACTCAGGGGCCTCCATTCTATAGTGGACTTCTTTTCAATTTCTTCCTGATTTGTCTCGGACAAAGGGACATCCTAATGATTGTCTCCTGCACTTTCCTTTGCTTTTTCTTTTGCCTTGTTTTCTTTTTTTCTTTTTCCTCATCTTCCTCACTAGAAGGAACAAGTTTGACAATTTGAAGCTTTACAACTAACCACTTGGGCTTCTTTGTTAGGTCATACATGACCTCTATGGTCTTGGAAGGGGGGAATTCCATCTTTTTTTTTTTATCGAATTTCCCTGACAGAAGGGCATTTTGCAAGAAAAAAAATAAAGGAAATCAAAATAAGATTAAACAAAAAGGGAAAATAGAGAAAAAACTAAGTGTTACCTGGCTGTTTTGGAGCTCTCTTCAACTTTTTCTTAGCTTCATCTTGAGTAGCTTTCGCTGTCTTGGTAGGGATTGATTTCCTATGAGCACGAGTTTGAGTTCGACCACCTTCAGGGTCTAAAACAACAGCAGACTAACTCTTCTTCAGTTAAGGATAGGTAGGTGCTAGTTCAATTAACTCTTCAAAAATTGGGGATAAGCCATTCTTGGAATCATTTGGCAAAATATTGGTGAAGAGAGAATCAAAGTCTGAAGGGATCAAGATCTTATTGAAAAATAGGTTCCGCCAAGATTGAAAGGCAGCCGATGAAGAGGGGGTTGTGAGTTAATTTAGGAAATACAAATTGGGATTGCAAGGTCTAATATTGGGTAGACATAGACCTGACCGTCCCTTTTCTTTTTAGTCCATCTATGACAATTCTATTAAAAGAGGGATAATTAAGGGTAAAATAGGCTGGAGGAGCAGGGATTCGCTAGCAAAACCCAAATTGACGACCGAATTGTTGAGGAGCATATACTTTAAACCCAACCTTGGGGTTATTGTCAAATTGCCGACTGAAGTGTAAGTCCTTGACTATGAGGAAGCTTGCCTACATCTGCCTTTGCTTCTCTATGATCTCAGGATCAACCACAGAGTGTGGAGTGGTGAACTAGGTTGGACCATATAAATGGGCCCTAAATGGATAAAGCAGATTAGCCGGCCGTTTGACAGGTAAGTTGCAGAAAAAATGAAGAAATAATCAAACTCATACCTTTGTTGAGGGGTAGCCATCCAACGATGGCCATATGACTGGCAGTATTCAATGGCAATAGGAGAACAACTATTTAGATCCAGGAAGTATTCATGAAGCCATAATTAAATTATCCAGTATGGGCCTCCAAGGGGATGTAGCTTTTGGCTGTGAAGATTCCATAGCCCTTGGTAGGTGTATGGTAGGATAAGAGGGGCCAAGGCTACCCGTCAGCCTACAACCAATGCATTGACAAGACGATCGAACTCTTGTATCATTTGGACAGATCGAGTACATAAGAGGAAACGATAGATCTAACAAAGAAGGAAGATGTACTATTCTTGGTGACCGACAAAGGTGCCCTTTACTCTAACCTCGGTTGATATGTATGAAGTATAGGAGATATGGGTGTTGGAGATATCGAACGACAATTTCTGGTCTATGAGGGCTTTAACTTCAATGTCATCAGCTGGGATCGAGGTCAGGACACATATATCCATCATGGTAATTCCTACTAGATCACATCCAAAGAAAAAGGCATTGGATGTTGGGCTCTAGTAGCTAATGGTGGTAAAAAGTAGCATCTTATCAGTCAGAAGGTAATGCCGAGAGAGATGGATGGCTTCAAAGATGTCGAGTTCCCTTCAGGTGTGACCATGCGTCGCCTGTACTCTATCAAGCAGCTAAATCCAAAGGCCATTTGGCTTGGGTCAAGTCTTTGGAGAATGCCCTAACAACCATTTGTCCCACTAGATGAAATCGAATTTGAAAAAGCAATGTCTTCTCTGGGAAAATAGGGTATATGGCTGTTACTGGAGAAGGAATATGGGAGACAAAAAAAGAACCGACATTGGAGGTCTTATTGTCATCTCAAGTGAAAATAGGGTCTTCACAAAGGTCCGGATCTACGATTTGAGGGAGTAAGGAGGATTTGGATTGGAGTGAATTGTTGGCTGAAGAAGAGGCCATTTGATTTAGATAAAGGAGAAGAAACAATGGAAAAAAAGAAATTGGGGAAGAAGATTATAGATGGGAAGCTGAAAAGAGGAATAAATAGATATGAGAGGAACCGTCAAATCTAGGAAAATGAGATTAACCTAGGGAAAGAGGATTTTTCGACGTAAAGAGACGTTTCAGCCGTAATCACCTTTGCTAAGGTGGACTAATGATTCAGCACAATCTGAGTAAAAGAGGACTTTGACCAAGAAACATCACTCTCCTTTCACGAAAACAAGATTCTAACGGTTGAGAAAAACTAGGGGAATCATGGGGAGCCCTGACTTCCATGATTCTGGATCGTTGAAGGGGGAAGATAAGCGCTGATGGATTTCAAAGGGAGAAAAGTGGGAAGCTCTCACGAGTAGCTGTCAATGAGCACTAGGAAGCCATGATCAGGTGATGGACTGTACACGATTACCTAAACGTGGAGTAGAAGAAAAGAAACCGTCAAGGCAACAATCAGAGGACCTGAACCTCAATAAATACCAGAGTGTATAAGGGAAGAGCATCATTCAATTATCCAACAAATCTGTTTATCTTTATTTTCGCATGATCTTTCAGGTATTATCCTCGATCATCTCCATCGAGATGTATCGTTCCAAGAAATCGTCTTAGTACATTTCCTTTATCTTGTATTTTCAGATTACAGTTTAACCACACAACATAGGCTAATGGTGTTAGATGTTCGAATTAAAAAATGGAAAAGAAAGAAACGAGGAATTAA
>JAOXJP010293497.1:0-18672 GCA_025762735.1 Platanus orientalis | reverse complement strand
AGGAAGAAGGATGCGGCTGCTGCCATAGCGTTTTCCAAAGATCTTCTCTGATGAAGAAGAAGGTGAAGGAGGCTTCAATATATATATATAAATGGATAAGCATGAACGAAAAAACGAACGTGTATTTTTTGCGTTAGGGTTTTCTCTGACGAATAAGAGGAAGAAGGATGCGGCTGCTGCCATAGCGTTTTCCAAAGATCTTCTCTGATGAAGAAGAAGGTGAAGGAGGCTTCATTCACGTAGTGAACATCATCTTCTTCATCCCTCTTTCTTTCTTTCTGCGTATTCGGTTCTTGAACTCAGCTCTCTTCCTTGAGAAGAACACAGCCTTGAGTTCTTGTAACTTAGGCTCTTTTGGATGTACACTCTCTATCAAGAGAGATTGCTCGATTCATCTGAGTATCATCCTCTTGAGATCAGTATTCTCCTTGAGAGAAAACACCTTGATCTTTTGAGTGATTTGTATGAGAAAACCATTCTACAGTGTCGTTAGGCTGCCGGATTTTCTATAAAATTAAACCTTGATACTTTTGGGCTTTAAGAACATTGCGAGGTGTCATTTGTCTCTACCAAAGAATGCAAATCCGTAGAGAGACAGAGGTTTTACCCGAGCTAGATTATATCCTTGACTTAGCTTGGCTGCAATCCCTTACACATTATTAGGAGGCCTCGACTATCTTCAAGAAACATGATAATAACACCTATGCTCGGATGAATCAGTTAACCCTAAAACTAGAGAAGATTGAAATTTGGAGAAAAAAAATTGCAATTTGGAGTTTGAGCCATGATTGAAATTGGTCGTTGCAACTAACAACTGATCATGACTGAACTAGTGTATCATGACTAGCAAGGTCATCTGCGAATGAATTATTTTGGCGATTGGATTGTGGTCCATGACTAACTTGAAAAAAAAATTCAGATTATTCCATTATTGTTCAATTTGAAGATGTATCTGTCAATACCATGAACAAAACAGGTCTATGTGTTTAGGTTTTAGGCCAGATGAGACAAGTGAAGCTAAACTTGAAGACTTGAAGACCTTTAGAGTAAAGACATGAAGCCTCCAGAGCACCTCAGGTTGCAACAGGACATCACATATGCCAAAGAGGTAAAATATAATAAGGAAAGATAAGGATGGGTAGTGAACTAAAGAGCACCTTAAAAAAACATATTTTACAATGTCCACATGACTTACAAAATGGCCCCACTTAAGCCTGTATAGAGCAAGCTTGAAAAAACCAAAATAAAAAGGGTCCAGGTCTGGTGATCGATTACCAAGGCCATGATCGGTCACCACAAAAAAAAAAAAAAAAAACCCAAAAAAAAAGAAGTCCTAAGGCCCGTGCACTGTGGGCGTGATCGGAAGTCATACAAAGCTTTGAAGAAGCCTCTTTATTGCTTGAGAAAGGGTTATGCTGTTGAAGAATGTATTGGAATAATCTTTAAAGCAACTGTGCACGATTCTTGGAGAATACCCATTGGAAAATCATTCTCTAAAGCGTGGTCAAATGTTACCAAGCCATTGATAATATCAAAAATACAAGAGTGAGCTTCTACATGTTCATACTTTAAAGAACTCTTGAAGTGCTGTGTGCTACAACAGTAAGATCTGCCTACTTAGAGGCTTGCATCGTTCAAACATCTTCTATACTACATCTGAGTGAGGCTTTCGTCAGAGACATAAGCAACCATTCACGTCTACGAAGACACTAGACGTTGAGCACTTGCCGGAGTCACTAGGTGCATTCAATCACTTCCGCCGGAAACAACGGAAGGAGACAAGTGTTCAATTGAACATGAACCATAAGTTTTGTTGATTTTCTACTTCTAATAGTTAGGCTACTATTAATAAAAAATCAACTAGCTCAAGGATGAGTCATTCAACAATGGATGTAGGCCTTAATTCCAAACCACTATAAAATCTGTCTTGTGTGTCTCATGTTTTGTTTGTACTTTTAGATATTGCTCCTAGATTGAAGTACATCTAAATTGGATTATCATCATTTGGTAAATTGACACACCAGTCCACAAAGGTGATTAGGCTGATTATAGAAGATCTTTAGCATTGGTATTGCATCAAATTGGTGAAATCAATAATATAACTTAAAGTATTAGTGGTGCACTCTAGGTGAATTCGTTGTGCTACATTACTATAATCATCGTTGAATTAAAACTCTAAAGCAAAACTAGTTGCCCTGCTCCCACTCTGTTATCAGCAACTATAAGTAACGATGGAGCCCCGTGGTACACTAGCATTTGCTTGCTAATTTGCTTAAGTCATCATTTTGTATTGCGACTTAAGTGAATTAGAGAGTTGTAATCAAATCTAATAAGACTTTGCCAAATTTATTGGCAGTCTAGAAGGAAATCGAAAGAAGATCAAGATAAAGTAAAGAGATCCTATTCACCCCTCCCCCATCTATGATCACACACTCGGAATTTGAATTGGTATGAGAGTGGGTTGCTCTTTAGTGGGCATAACAACCTGAGCTAGATCTTGAATATTAGATCCTAGACAATCATGGTCGCCAAAGATGAAGGCTATGCTACAAACCGTCCACTATATTTCAATGGGTCTAACTATACTTACTGGAAGGCTCGGATGAGCATCTTCATTAAATCTATAGTGGTAGGAACCTAGTCCATTGTCAAAAATGGTTACACCAAACCTAAAGACAAACTAGAAATGGATTGGAACGCAACAGAAAAGGCTGCATATTTTGCCAACTTCGAGGCATTAAATGCAATCGTTTGTGCGATTAGTCCTAATGAATTTAAGAGGATTTCAGGACTACAAACTGCTAAGGGAGCTTGGGGTCTTCTTGAAGTAACTCATGAAGGAACAAGCATAATGAAGTAGTCAAAGCTTTAAATGCTCACCGCAAGCTTCGAATATCTTTGCATGGAAGGTGATGAGCAATTCATCGAATTTTATACGAAACTTCAAGACATAGTAAACTCAATGAGAGGTCTTAGGGAAGAGATTAAGGACTCTAAAATAGTTGGAAAAAATATTTTGGTTCCTCCCTGAAAGATCTCATCCTAAAGTAACTGCAATAGAAGAATGTCAAGATTTAGAGAATGAAACTTGAGGAACTAATTGGGTCAATACAGACATTTGAACTCAAGCGTATACCTACAGGTAAAAAAAAAAAAAGTATTGCTCTTAAAGTAGATGACTCCTCAAGTTTAGATGAATCGGATGAAGACTTTGCATTAATGGCTAAAAAATTTAAGAACTCTAGTTCAAGAAGACTAGAGATTTTAAGAAGAAACAGTTCCCGAAGAGACCCAATCCAAACTTTAGGAGAAAATAAACTCTTAAGGAAGAACCCTTTTGCTATGAATGCAAAGGAAGAAGACATATTGCTACTGCATTCGCAAACAAAAAGGAAAAGGTAAAGCCCTTTAACAAAGCCATGGCCACTACTTGGGATGATGACTCAAATGAGTCTGATGCTAACTCCTAAGACAGTGGAAATGAACCTTCACAAGGAATTAGAGCATTCCTTGCTTTCACTAAAAGACCCTCTGATGAACTCCATAGCAATAATGAAATTGAGGAAGAAGATGATGATCTCTAGGATGCCTTTGATAAACTTTATCAAGACAACCTAGAATTGGCTAAAGCAAATAAAAGACTAAAAAAGGAAAACAAGGAATTGATTGAGAAATCAAAATCTTTGGAAAAGACCATCTATCAATTGCCACAAACCCCACATAATGAGATTAGAAATGAGCAAGAAGTATCCCTTGAGATTTCTACTCTCAACAATGAAAAACAAAAGTTCATTGAAAAAGTTATACTTTTGGACATGAAACTAAATGAGAAAAATCCTGTTTTACATAAAAAAAAAAATGATGTCTAGGTTTTGACTGAAAGGCCTGAAGAGAAAAATGTAATAGGAACAAAATGGGTTTTTAGAAACAAGTTAAACGAACATGGAACAATTGTTAGAAACAAAGGTAGACTAGTGGCTAAGGGGTATGCTCAAATTGAGGGAATAGACTTTGAAGCAACCTTTGCTCCAGTTGCTAGAATTGAGTCTATTCAGATCTTACTGACCAAAGCATGTTATTTGAAATTTAAACTATATCAAATAGACGTCAAGAGTGCCTTTCGAATGATCTGTTGCAAGAAGTATATGTGGAACAACCTGAAGGGTTTGTGGTTCCACACTTACTAAACCATGTATACAAGCTTAAGAAAGCTTTATATGGACTAAAGCAAGTTCTTAGAGTTTGGTATGGATACCCTTACTACCACTAATTTGATAGGGGGAGTGTGGATAAGACTCTTTATCAAGAAGAAAGATGGTCATATACTCATTTATTCAAATCTATGTAGATGGCATCATCTTTGGTTCAACCAGTGAAGAGTTATCTCATGGTTTTGCTCAAACGATATCTGAATTTGAAATGAATTTGGAGGGTCAACTTAAGTTCATCCTTGGACTTTAGATCAAGCAAATTAACAATGGAATCTTTGTTAATCAATCCAAGTTTGCAAAAGAATTAGTATCCAAATTTGGATTATAAGACTACAAACCAGCCAATACACCTATCAACACTAGTGACAAGATCACTAAAGACACTGATGGTGTTGATATTGACCCTAAACTTTATAGAGGAATCATAGGCAATCTACATTATTTAATTGCCAGTATACCGATATAGCCTTTAACGTTGGTGTATGCGCTAGATATCAAGCTGCACCTAAAGAATCCCATCTCAAAGCAATAAAGAGAATTATCAAGTATGTAAGTGGGATAATTAACCATGATATCCATTTGATACCAACCCAATGATAGCCGGATACTCTGATGAAAACTGGGCTAGAAATGTGGATAACTGCAAGAGTACTATTGGATGATGTTCCTATATTAGAAATCATTTAGTATCTTGGCATAGCAAGAAACAAACATCCATTTCACTTTCAACTGCGGAAGCTGAATATATAACAGCAGACAGTGGGAGTACTCAATTCCTTTGGATGAAACAAAAGCTAAAGGATTATGGACTGCGTTAGAATACCATGAACCTATTCATAGATAACACAAATGCAATCAACATCTTAAAAATCATGTCCAACACTCCTGAACAAAGCATATTGATATTAGACATCACTTCATTAGAAAGTTACTAGACGACAAAATTATCTCCTTTGAATACATAGAGACAACAAATCAACTTACTAATATTTTCACAAAGCCTCTAGATGCAAAGAGTTTTGAATTCCTAAGAGGTGCAATTGGAATGTGTGAGAACATGACTTATGCGAGCTAGAATCAAATCTAAACACTTAAAGATACCCAATAAGATTAAATGAAAAACACTTTCATAGAAAATCATAAAAACTGGAGATTCCAGAATATGTAGGATTGGTGACCGATCACCAGTCGTGAGCAGTCACCAAGGGAGAAATTGGAAAATAAATTTTTTTTTTTTGAAATAAAAGGGGCATTCAGACTCCTCTAATGAGAACATCGGGTCCAGGCATGCTTTCCAGACTTACCAGAGACGTCGCAGGAAAGCTAGACCTTTGCTATGGTTCCAGTAGAAATCTACATGATGCCCAGGGCCTTCTCAACTTTGTTCAGGAGTTATTTTACTTAGTAAGAGAGTGTTTGTGTCTCTTGTAGGGGGGGATACATTTATTTGAGGGTAGTTTAGTCTTTATTAGTCTATTAGGGATATTTTTGTCTTTTTTATGTTAGAGTATTTTGATATATGTACATGGATTTGGGGGATATTTTAGTCATGAGAGTATATTTGTACCCAAACCTAACCGTTGGAGTCTTTACAAAGACCCCACGGCCAGGTCTTTTAAATCTATGCGATTATAAATTTTTGAACTAAAAGTTTTCTCTCTTCTTCCTTGATCGTGCAAGTTAGGAGATATAAAACCCTAGAAAGGGACTAGGCTTCCACCTAGTTTAACAGTGGTGGTAGAGGCCAACCCTTCCCTTTGGGTTAAAAGGATTCCCCAACATCTTCTTCTCCATCTAACACTTGTTTCAACAAATTGTGTTTTCTGAAAATTCATACAGCTGCAAGGAGATTCATCACCAGCTCTTTATCTTTGGAGTCTTGATCAAGGCAACACTTCCAGGGCTTGCAACAAGGCTGGGCAACACTAGTAGGGGTGGAGAACTGATCAAAATCTCAGTCCTAAGAGAACCATAGTCAGTTCTCTTAAGCCCAGGCGTGAAAGAGGGTTGTTAGACAGTTTTAGTAGATCATGTAGCAGCTGCAACACACCAAAGATTCTGTGGATTTGACACTTCTAGGGTGTTCTACACCCTTGGGCAACACACTAGGAATTATCTCTCTACCGAAAATTGTTTTCAAAACAAAACTCTACAAGGGTGAGTCCAAGAGGGGTGGCACACCTAGGAGTTTTGGGCTGAACTGAGTCTTCTCCAAACTCCTAATTTTTGGCTAATTTGGATGGGTTTTTTGGATGGTGACACACTGCAAGATCTCAAGGGAGCTACACATAACCAAATCAAGTTCTATCCTTTTAGTTTTGATACTCTTTTGAATCCCTAGATAGGTGGTAATTTTGTGGTTGTTGTGGCATGTGTTAAGGACTGTTGGTGTTATTTTTCTAGGTACTTTCTTACACCTCAGTCCCAATATTTAAACCCTATTTATACCTAATATCAATCCTTTAAAACCCCATGCAAAACCCTATTAATTATCTTAATTAAACCTATCATTTGGAACACTTATAATTTTCTATTCACATAAATGTTTGTTAAAATTCCCCAAAGGTACGCTTGCTGGATTTTACTGTTTGGGCAGTCCACATACATTCCTCAACCCATGAAACATATCATATTGATTCCTTAAAGTGTTTACGGTTAAAACCATTAACCGATTTACTATTTTCCCTCATAGTTATCATTATTTAGATAATTTATTACACACTTTACATAGTCAGAATTTTCTGAACAGCAAGCATGTCTATTTGATATCTCTAAATTAATTGGATATTTTATCATATAAATTAGGTTTCATTATTGTTCTTTACTTTGTTGTTCTTAATTCCTCTAATGCATGTCTATTCTAGCTTAAAAACTACCTAGTTTGTGTGTTTGGTGCGAGTAGGAATCTAGGTGATAACACTTTATCATTTTGTGATTTTATGTCTTATCTCCTATGCACACATTTCATTCACCTACACGTATGCTACATCATCCTCTTTCATCATTTTTGTCGCCATTTCCATCTCAAAATCCTAGGGAGAGTGAATCCTAGCAAAAAACCCATCAACCACCTCTCCCTTCTCATGTTTTATCCATCATCTATAACACCAATGGCGGGTAAAGGAAGAAGGAACGCACCAAGCTCTAGCTGTCGTGATGCCCAAGAACCTCCAAAATGATCCAAAGGGAGAAAACATGATGTGAGCCAATATGAACCATTCCTTAACAAAGTGAGCAAAGAGAACTACGTCAACATCTTCTCCAAACGTACGTATGTGCTAGAGAGGTATGTTGAGACCAAAGTTCTAAATATGGTTCAGTATTATGATCAAATCGATGCACGGGGATGATTGCCCCTCTTCTAGTTGTAGGGAAAGGTCCAAGATGAAGTAGTAAAAATCTTTTATTTTAATATCATTGGAGAAAATTATGAGGACTTTACTTTTCATTTATATGTGTATGGGATGCCTATTACGATCAATCCCGACAATGTTGCACATGGTATAGGGATTCAAAGAGAGGTTGAAAATGTTATTCCCTATCCATCCAACAAGCTAAGCAAGGAAGAAAAAGATGAAATGACTGTGAGATTATGTGGAAAATTAATTTCATGGGTCAATCAATTGAAGACAAAGAAGTGTCGACCTTTAGCCCATTTTCTATTTTGAATTTTGTCATATAACTTGGTGCCAACCACTCATCATGCTGGTATAAGTGAAAATGTGGTCTAGTTGATTGACAACATTGTGGAAGGAAAACAAGTGGAAATACCATCTCTCATGTGCTATATTATGATGAAAGGGGCAATGCAAGGCATCCCAACAACAGCTTGGCCTATCCAAGATATTAGCTGCCAATGATGTTAAATTCCCAGAGAAGTTAAGAGTTTTGCGCCAAGGCAACAACTTCAATTTTGGAAGCTTGTCCAAAATGAAGCTAGCAAAGAAAACCGTATCCCATAAACCTACCAAAAAGGCTGGCAAGACCTTCAAGCCACCTCCCTCTAGGGCATCATCTTCAAGGTCTACCATTTCCCACACTCTTGATGTGGTCATGGGGAAACTAGATTTTCTTCTCAAAAACAAAAAGAAGATTACAATAAAAATATATGTTCTCACTTCTGATGATCCATTACAACTGGAGACAAGTGAGGACTCTAAAGACGAAGATGCCTTTGACATTAACCGTGGGGAGGATAATGAAGTCGGAGGTGGAGAGTATGGGAGTGGCAGCAGCGATGAAGAGGGGAGTGAGGAGGAGTATGTTTATGAAGGGGACGATATTAAAGGAATTTATGTCTTGAAGATATTTATGTCATACTATAACAATGTATATAGACCATTGTGTCGGTGTATAAACTCTTATGAATAAATACTCTTACATATGGAGAGACAAGGAACTCTTATATGATTAACTCCATCTTTCGTATTTCTCCTTTTCTTTCTCTCTCTCATTTTCTACACTTTCTCCTCTTTTTTCTTGTTTTCTCCACTTTACAAGTCTTGCAAGTATTCAAGTTGGTATTAGAGCATCAGAACAAAGATCAAGACGCAATCGTGCAGGTAGGGTAGTGTTAATGTCAACATCTGTAAGGCTGACGTCAACAGGCCATACATGTGTCAGAGGTCAAAACCTCTAGGGTTTGGATCAGAATCCCATCTGATTTTTGGTGATTTTTGCAGAATTTTTTGAAGCTTAGAGGTATTTTTTTCAAAAGGTTTTGTGAAATCTTGAAACCCCCCAAATCCGATCGGATCTAAAGTATTTACTTCGATTAATCTCAAATGGATGGGTTGTTTTTCCTTAAGGTGTCATTCACATATTGTTTCATTTAATTTGGTTGAGATTTGAAGCGGTGGTGTGGATTTTGGTGGTTACATGTTAATGTCAGACGTTGTGCAATTTTTTGTTCAAAAACTGATCATGGCTGCGATGCATCTCTCTGATTGGGTTGTTGAAGTTTCTCCAATGTTATTCTTGTACTTGGGGCTCCAATATGTGTTATTGTTGTTTCAACGCTTCTCTGTTAACAATTTGTAGGTTTGTATCCATTTGACCAAGGTGATCTTAAAGCCAGTGCCTTTTTTGTCGGTGTTGTTGTTTAGACCTATGTTGGGGTCTCTCCTTGTTACAAGTCGTGGGTAGTGGTGTTTCTAGTTTCAAAATGTCGGAAGAAAGTTGGAACACAGATTAGACAGTGGGAGAATTGACTACCAACAATGCAGGTACTATCCAAACAGTTGGAGATACATCTTAGCTCCAAATAACAACTATGAAGTTTGATGGCAACAACTATCTCATGTGGTCCAAGTTGGTATTGATCTATATTCAAGGTAAAGACAAGGAGTAGCTGACTGGTGAGATGGCAGTACCTACTTGGACTGATCCTCGTTATAGGAAGTGGAAGATAGAGAATGCAACTATAATAGGTTGGTTGTTATATTCTATGAAGCCAGAAATTAGTGACTACTTCTTATTCCTAGAAACAGCCCATCAGATATGGGATGCCTTGGCCAAGTCATATTCTTAAATGGACCACACAACTAAGGTGTATGAGTTACGATAGAGGATTGCTTAGTTCAAGCAAGGAAATCAACCACTTGCTATGTATTACTCTTTTTTAAGAAAAATGTGGGATGAGTTAGACCACTATACCACATATCGCCCGACTTGTACGAAAGATACCATTGAGTATAAGAAGCATGTTGAAAGTATTCAAATATTTGAATTCTTGGCAGGGCTAAATCCAGAGTATGAACAGGTTCAGGTTCTACTTCATGGGAATGACCCCTTTCCCTTTTTAAATGAGGTATGCTCACATACACAGGAAAGAAGGATGCCAAAGGGTGATGAATGTGACTGCCTCCTTTAAGAAATTAGCATTAGGTTCTATCTATACTAAAGGTGGCCAGGGTGGCAATACAAGACGTGGCCGTGGTAGATGAGTGAATCTCACTTTTGATGATAGTGACTGGCTTAAGTGCGACCATTGTGATAGGTTGAAGCATACTAAGGATGAGTGTTTGGATCTTCACGGACGACCACAAGATCTACCTCTACGTTCCTCTCCATGAGGTGGATCTAGTAGTGATTGAGCAGGCCGGTTTGGTATGAGTCGATTTAACGCTCATTCAATGACTATTACACCAACAGAGATAATAAGTCCACCACCTCCAGCTTCAATGCCTTCCAGTTCTTCAAATGGGGGCTTGTCCAGAGATGAGATTAAGGCATTTAGACATTTTGTTTGTCAACTGGACCATCCTTCTAATGTTCATCATTTTTTGCATATTCAGATACATCTGCATCTGCCTTGTCTGCCTCTATCTCCAATCCATAGAACTCCTGGATTATTGATTTAGGGGCGTCCCACCATATGATTGGTATGTCATCCATTTTTCATCTTATAAGGTTTCTTCAGGCAAGGACAAGATCCAAATTACAGACGATTCCCTTTCTTTTATAGCAGGACAGGGAGATATTCCTATTACCCCTAATATACGTTTTTTATTTGAGTTACATGTTCTTAAGTTCACTCTTAATTAGTTGTTCATTAACATATTACAGAAGAGCTTAATTGTTGTGTTACCTTTTTTTCATTTCATTGTGTGTTTCAGGACATGGTGACGAAGAGAACCATTGGTTTGTGGCATGAGAATGATGGTTTGTACCTTCTACATTCTAGTTTTTCAGTAACTAGACCAACAATAAAGAAGGACATTTCTACTTCTAGATCAAATGAGTTGTTCACTTGGCATTGCCGTTTGGATCATTTGTCTTTCTCTGTGTTAAAGAAAATATTTCCTCAGTTTTCTTGTTTTATGTCTAATTTTTTCTTTTGTGAGCCATGCCAATTGGCTAAATATTGTAGAGCTGTTTATCCTCTTAGGAATAATAATAAAAGTTTTGTTCATTTTTCTCTTGTGCATTTTGATGTGTGGGAGCCTTCCTCTACAAATTCTGTCTAGTTTTAGATACTTTGTAACATTTGTGGATAATTGTTCTCGTGCTACTTGGGTTTATATGTTAAAGAGAAAAAGTGTTGTGTTTACACCCTTCAAATTCTTCCATAGTATGATTATTACACAATTTAACACTAAACTTCAAATCCTATGGTCTGACAATGGTGATGAATAACTTTTTCGAGAATTCTCTCCTCTTTCCTTGATACCTATGGCATCATTCATCAGACTACCTGTTTGGGTACTTTAGAGCAAAATGGGATAGTTGAACAAAAGAATAGATACTTATCAGAGATTGCTCGTGCAATCATGTTTACCATGGATGTGCCTAAGACATTTTAGTTTGAGGCCATTCAAATTGTAGCATACCTCATTAATCGGAAGTTCTCATGTGTTCTTTCTTAAAAGGCCCCCATTGAAATCATATTTCTTGCCTCATCCATGTTCCCTTTACCACCCAAAACCTTTGGATATATTTGTTATGTCCATGTACCCAAATCTGATCACACCAAATTAGACCCAAAGTCACTTAAATGTGTCTTTTTGGGCTATGGGGTGAGTCAGAAAGGGTACAAATGCTTTCATCCTCCTACCCGTCGTTACTTTGTATCTCGCGATGTAACCTTCTTTGAGTTTATTAATTTTTTTTTGACTCGTGGGGCATCTCTTCAAGGGGAGCAATTTGCAAGTGAAGAGTCGTCCGGTTCTACTCCAGTTCCTATTCTTATTCTTGTCCCCGTTCCATTGTATCAATTTGATGGCAAGAGAGTAGTGTTGGTAACAAGGGGAATTACAAGTATATACATGAAGAAATAAACAAAGAACGCACATGGAAGAGGCATAGGAAGACTTGAGTTCTCATGACCACTCTAGGAGTCGAGTTTTGAACTAATTCCTAAGACATGTAACAATCCTCCTCTTCCTTTTTCATCTCATGATGATTTGGATTTGCCCATAGCTCATAAAAAGGGTGTTAGAACTTGTATTCTGTCAAATTTTGTTTTTTGTGATTCGTAATCACCCTCTTTTTTGTATTTTTTGGTGGCCTTGTCTTCTGTTTCTATTCCTTGTAGTGTACTTGAAGCTTTAGCACAACAAGAATGGAAGGATGCAATAGTTGAGGAAATGAAGGCATTAAAAAAAATTACTTTTAAGTCAGTTGTTCTCCCAAAGGAAAGAAACTGGTGGTGCAAGTGGGTATTCATAGTTAAATACAAGTCAAATGGATCTGTGGAGAAGTATAAAGCACACCTTGTCACAAATGGGTACACTCTGATATTTGGCATAGACTATCAATAGATGTTTGCCCCGGTAGCCAAAAAGAATTTAGTAAGGGTGCTCATCTCTCTAGCAACGAATCAGAACTGGCCACTCTGTCAATTCGATATGAAAAATGTTTTCTTAAACAGACTTAAAGGAAAAAGTATATATGGCCACTCCATCAGGTTTTTGTATGATGTATGCTGAAGAGAAGGTCTGTAAGTTAAAGAAGGCATTGTATGGTCCAAAGTAATCTCCACGTGCTTGGTTTGAGAGATTTAGATCAGTCATATTGAAATCTGGATATAAACAAGCTCAGTCCGATCACACTTTGTTTGTTAGGAGACAAGGCTCCCAAGTGACAGCTTTAATAGTGCATGTCGATGACATTATTGTCACAAGAAACGATACTGTTGAAGTGGCACGATTGAAAGAAAGTTTAACAAAAGAGTTTGAGATTAAGGATATTAGATCTCTACAATACTTTGTTAGAATTGAAGTTGCCAAAGCTAAACAAGAAATCCTTTTATCTCAAAGAAAGCGTGTGATAGATTTGTTAAAAGAGTTTGGCATGGAAGGTTGCAAACCTTGTGCTACACCAATTGAGGTAAATCATTGATTAAAAGAAGATGACAGTGAGAGGCTCATTAATGCTGGGAGATTTCAAAGATTGGTGGGGCGCCTCATCTACTTATCCCTTACTCGCCCAGACATCACATATGTTATAAATGTTATTAGTTAATTCATGCATGCACCAACTCAAGATCATATGGAGACATGGTCATCATTGTGTTGAGATTTATACTAATGCTAACTGGGTTGGATCACTCACAAGTTGTCGGTCAACATTTGGATATTGCTCCCTCGTTGGAGGGAACTTGGTCACTTGGAGAAGCAAAAAACTGGAGTAGAATTCAGGTCTATGGCTCATGGAATTTGTGAATTATCATGGTTGAAAATGTTATTATCCGAAGAGGGATTTCACATACTGGGACCTATGAGCCTCTATTGTGACAATAAATCCACCATTAGTATTGCACATGATCTGGTGCAACATGATTAAACTAAGCATGTGGAGGTTGATTGTCACTTTATCAAAGACTATTTCAAGAAGGGCAATATTTGTATCCCCTTTTTTCAAACTCATGATCAGTTGGCCGACATTTTTATTAAGGGTCTGAGTGGGGCACAGTTCATGTTTATAATGAGCAAACTGGGAATGCTCAATGTCTATTCTCCAGCTTGAGGAAGAGTGAAAGAATTTATGTCTTGAGGGTATTTATGTCATACTATAACTACGTATATAGATCATTGCGTCGGTGTATAAACTCTTATGAATAAATACTCTTACGTATGGAGAGACAAGGAACTCTTATACGATTTATATTTTTGATATTTCTCCTCTTTTCTCTCTCATCTTCTACACTTTCTCCTCTCTTTCTTCTTGTTTTCTCCACTTTATAGGTCTTACAAGTGTTCAAGTGATAAGTAGTTAGAATCTTAGGAGATAGGACTAGTATAATAATGAACATTATGTTCTCTTTAGGTTAGAAATCTTTTTGGAAAGTTATGTATTTGGCTTGTTCTGTGACTCCCCCCAAAAAGAGGCAGAGGTAGAAAAAAATGGCACATATTCAAAGAATGTATCATCTATCATAAATACTTTTTCCATAAGGCTGGATTGTAACAATTCTAGCATTTTTTAGTTGAATGATATCCAACAAACACACATTTGATTGCACGAAGATCTAGTTTTATTTTATCATCTTTTTGTGTGTGAACATAGCATACACACCCGAAATTTTTTGGAGGAACTAGGAACAAAGGACGATCTAGACACAAAACAACAATAAGGCATACAGTTGATCATATAAGCTGCAGTGAGGAGTTCCTCGACCAAAAAGACTTCAAGACATTCATAGTGAAGAGAATAGCTCTAGTAACTTCCACTAAGTGTCTATTTTTTACATTCAGCTGTACATTTTGTTGGGGAGTGCCAACGCAAGAGGTTTGGTGTTCAATGCCACAATCAGCCAAATATTTTTGCAAATGAGAATAAATGAACTCCCCCCTCCCCTCTACCCCAATTATCAGACTGCAATACCTTGATAGATGCCTCAAATTGGGTCTGAATCATTTTATGAGAATTATGAAATATAGAACCTACGTCCCCTTTCATTTTCATCATGTAAACCCAAGTACATCTGGAACAATTATCAACAAAAGTGACAAAATAATATAAGCCAAATAAAGAAGTGAGAGAAGGTCCCCAAACATCAAAGTGAACAATTAAAAAATGAACATGACTTTTATTATTTGAAAGTGCATATGAGTTCCGAACATGCTTGGACAACTAACACACATCACAATTAAATTCCAACACATTACTAGATGGAAAAAGACTTGGAACCAAATTTTTCATAGAAGACACAGACAAATGACCCATACAGTTATGCTATTGCATTAACTGATCTTTATTTTTCATATTATTACTAAACTAACAAGCTGTATATAAAGGAGAATCCACTTCGGCATCAAGAAGATAAAGGGCATTAGGTACACGACCACTCTCACTCTTCTTCTTCGAAACTTGGTCATGGAAAACACAATGAGAAAGAAAAAAAGTGACTTAACAATTAAAATCACAAGTAATGTGACTAATGGACAATAAATTAGTTGTAGACTTTAGAACATGAAGAATACAAGATAAAGATATAGTGATGTAGTACAAGGGAGAAGATACCAAAAATTGATGTAGAATAATTTTTAAGACCTCAAGTAATTTTAAATAAAGGTTACGAAAACAAATAAATTAATAATAGAGTTTAGAAACAAACAAGTACCCATGAAAATTTAAGAATCAGAAAATAAAATCATACAAAGAAAATAAGGAGTTAGAACATAAAAAGATGAGAAAAGATAAGAAAATAACCCAAAATGATATTTTTGTAATTTTGGACAGAAATCCAAAAATTACCAAAATACCTCTCTAGCACATCAAAAAATTCTGAAAATTTTATGGCCATTTCTGACATGTTCCAAGGTTCTACAGTTAAAATTTCATTAAATTCCAACATGATGGGTTAAATCACGGAATTTTATAAACTTGATGGTGTTTTATAATGGAGGTTCAAGAAGAAAAAGAAAAGGAAAAGAAAGAGAAAGGAGGATAAGAAACTAAGAGAAAAATAAAAGAAGAAGAAGATAAAAAAGATACCTTGAACAAAGAAGGAGGGTGAAGTGGATACCCACACAAGTGCACTATGATGCTACAACCCACATGGAGATAAAAGGGGGAGCCTAGGACACATCAACCTTTAGAGATGAAAACATGGCTACAGTCACACCTTGGTAACATGCAAATCTTCAAAAACTTGTTTATTCTTCACTATAAAATTATAGGGAAGAGGTTGCCTTTAAATAGGCTTACAACCTTAAACAATTAGAATTTGTTAAAATTAGAAACTTTCTAAAAATCCGAAACTTGCTAGCCAAGTTTTCTAAAACATAAAAACTTTCTAAAAACCTACTTTCCTAACAAATTAAAACTACTAAAACTTAAGAATTTCTAAAAACACTATTCCCGTTTTCATAAACACACCGTTAGTAATTTGGTCATAACTTTCTCAAATCACCTTGTATTTGCACAATCTTTATCTCGTTAGAAAGGTAACTAAATAACTACATAATAAGGATAAGGATAAAGGGGAGGTTAATGGTTTTAATAAGGAGCAAAGGGGTAACTTTGGTCATTGGGGTCAAAAGGGTAATTTGAATTATAATTCTTTTTTGGTTCTTACAAACTGGAATGAACCGGGGTTTGGTTGGGTCAAAAAAACTGACAAACTCGAATCTGGGGACAATTGAATTAAGGAGGGATAAGTCATTCTTTGACGACTTGGGGAATGGTGGGTCTTCTCTTCCGACACATATGGAGAAAGTCGATGAGTATGAACGTTCGTCCGTATGTGAGTTCTTCCACTAAGGTTTTTCCAACTGTCGTGGGAGCTAAGATTGGCGATGTCGATAATAAGTCTTGTGATGG
The DNA here is from genome assembly GCA_025762735.1 of Platanus orientalis. Classification (NCBI taxonomy): domain Eukaryota; kingdom Viridiplantae; phylum Streptophyta; class Magnoliopsida; order Proteales; family Platanaceae; genus Platanus; species Platanus orientalis. The sequence continues at coordinate 2,194 of JAOXJP010293497.1, read as the reverse complement.
AAGGGAGATGCTTGACCCTATGGATTGTAATAAAGGTTTGGAGACGGAAGTGTTGATGGAGGCTGTCTCTTCTAATTTTGTCATGTCAAGAGGTGATTGAGATCTTTCTAGGGGAGTGGGGATAGGGATGGTTGCGGTGGAAGTGGAACCAAATGCGAAGCCACGTTGTGGTGCTCGAGGATCTCGGATTCTTTGGGTTCTATTGAGATGCATGCTCAAGAGAATACTGTCGTGGTATATTCCGAAATTTTGGAGGGGAGGAGACATGGGTCGTCTGGAGACAAGCCCTGTTTCAATGGTGTCTTGCTGCTGGGGGCTAAATGTTTGAGACATGCCTGGATTTTCGGCTCAAAAGTTGGGGTTTGATGGGTTGACTAGTCCTGAATTTCTTGGTCCTTTGGCGATTGTTAATTCTATCATTTCCTCTACTACAGATGGAGTCAATTCTTCTGACGTGCCTTACAAGGAGTCTAGCATTTCTTCTAATTGCCTCATCATTGAAGGGAGTAAGTCTTGTTCTAAATTCGACTTGGATAAGAACTCCGTTGCAGTTAAGGGAAAGGATGTTTTCAATTGTTCGAATTTGAAAGGTAAAGAAGGGCCGAATCTGTTGCGGTATGGTAGTGATCAATAGATGGTTTTATCAAGCTCTTTGTCTCGTTGTTATGGTAGAGGTAACCCCTATTTTTTCCTTATTTCCATTCCTCTTTGTTGGTTTTCTACTCTTGATTTGTGCAGGAATTATGGTCGTGGATGGAGTGAGAATTTTATCCAAGAATATGATTGGAATGGTTTGGGGGAAATACCTGGGAACCAGTTGATGGATCAAGTGGAAGAGGGTTTTGATGGGGTGGGGAATGAGATTTTGAATGTTGAACCTTTAGCGGTTTGGGATGAGGTTTATTAAGAATCATAATAGGGTTCTTTTGCTAAATGACTTTGGAGATTTGGGTCTAAGAATGAGAGCTTTTTGCGCAAGGTGGTGGTGGCTACATTTAGGGAAAAATCTCGTGGGGAGACTAATGTGGTGTAGGTTAGACATGGATATAGGGTGTGGAAGTCTATTAGTGCACTAAGGGATATGTTTTGGGATCACATTTGTCTTAAGGTGGGGTCTGGTAAGGAGATTAGGTTTTTGGAGGATAGGTGGGTGGGGGATGTTTTTAGTGTTTTATATGGGTTGGCTCTGGATCCAGTTGGTATGGTAAATGATTTTTTTGATTCTGATAAGAATAGTTAGAGTCCTAGATTTAGGCGTAATCTTAATGATTGGGAAATGGATGAGATATTTAGTTTACTCAGGGTGCTTAGTGGTATAAGGCTTAACAATAGTTTAGTGGATGATTAGGTTTGAGCTTTGAATAAGAAAAGAGTGTTTTCTTCCAAGTACTTGTATCTGAAGATGGTTCAGGATCGGGCCATTAAGCTTCCCCACAAGCCCATTTGGAATCCCGGATTCCTTCGAAAGTTGTTTTTTTTTTTTCCTTTGGACTGTTTTTTTGGATAAAATTCTCACTTTAGATCATTTGTAAAGTAGAGGTTGGAATTTGACAAATAGGTGTTACCTTTGCTGGAGGGAGAAGGAGTCTGTAAACCATCTTTTTATCCAATGCGCTATGGCAAACACGATTTGGGTTTTCTTTCTTGCTCATTTTCAGGTTTCTTGGTTTTCTTTCTTGATCTCAGGTTGGTGGATTTCAGCTTTGGAAGATCTTCCCTTGGCTATCTGGTTGGCTCTTCTAGGTGCAATTTGTTGGGGCTTGTGAAAAGAAATAGGTGGAGTTGTCCCGTTCTAGTTCTGTTCAGACGGGATTTGATGAAAGAGAGTGGGAGATTTTTTGGCATGAGGAGTTGTAATTCTTTGTTTTGGTGGTTTGTTTGTTTTTCTGTTATTATATTTGTTTTCCCTCTTCACCGGCTTTGTGAGGTTGTTGTGTTTTTTTTCTTTATCCTTTTTCAATAAATTTTGATTCTTATCTCTCAAAAAAAGCTAAATAACTATCTAATGACACCAAAATCAAGCCAAAAAGTCAAGTTTTGGCCACAGAAAAATTGGGTCCAAAGTGAAAAACGGGATTACAACTAAAAACCTCTAAAAAAAGAAAACTAACCATGACACTATTGGCCTTATTACAAAATTAACCCCCCCTAAATAATTCTAATCAACCCCACATAACATGTACATCTAAACCGT
>JAOXJP010293487.1:0-18672 GCA_025762735.1 Platanus orientalis | reverse complement strand
AGTTTAGGATTTTAGGAAGTTCCCAATTTTGACAAGTTTTTAATTATTTAAGCTTATAAGCATATTTAAAGGGAACCCCTTCCCATAATTTTACAATGAATGAATGAAATTGATGAATAAAGAATTTTCTTGCTTTCTAGCTCTTGGCTAGCGTATTCTTCCTTTGTGAAATCTAAAAACCAGAAGCAGTTTTCCCAAAGGTGGATTCCTTGGATTTATGTGAGCTTGGTGGAGGCCAAGATCCCCTGTTTTGGGTTTGGAAAAGCTTCAAATCATGTCTTTATTTTCTTTTTCTCTTTTCGTGTTTCCGCTACATCACTTTGAATTTTTTTGATACTCTTGACCATCAGTCTACATCATCTTTGGCATCATCTCTATTATGTTGCATCAATGGGTTGGAATTGATCGGGAGGCAAACCAAAATGCCATTTGGAATTAACATCAAATCATTAGTTTTTTTTTTTTTTTTTTTTTTTTTTTTTAAAATGAAAATAATAAGTGAATAAATGATTACGAGTAGAAAGTAAATAACAAAAAGTCTACAACCAATAAGTACCCCTACAATAATTGTTTACTAATAGGAGTTAATTATCAAAAAAATATTACTAATAGAAAGTTAATTATAAAAAAAATAGTAATAAGAAGTTAAATAACAATAAGTTATAATCAGTAATTTCAACTACAATACAATAAAGTGAATAAACTTAATAAAGTACTTAAAAAACTTAAAAGCTATACTATGTAAGTAAAATATATATATCATGACTTATAAATCAATATGCAAACCACTTGTTTTTATTATGGCCAGCCATACCTTAGATTTTACAATACACAAGATTTTTTGTAGATAATTAACATCTTAATGTCATACTTGATGCAGTACAACCTCCAATAGTATCAATCCAATAACTAAGGAATGCAAGGATAGAGATAATACAGTAAACAAGCTGTTGGGTGGGTTATGTGTTCAGAATATAAAAAAACAGCAAGGTACACTCTGGACTTTCTGAAGTGTAAAGTGGGGTAAACACTAGCTGTTGTGGAATAGGGTTTTGAATGGATTAGCAGGGTTTATAAGGTACTGTTTGGGACTGAATATGTGCAGGACAAAGGTTTCGACAGGGACTGTAGTTGGCTGAAATTAATGTCTGTCATTTGATGCAGCACCACCAATGAAAAATTGTTAAGACAATAAAAGAATGGATGTTTAGGTACAGGCTTATATTAGGACTCATGGGTTTGTGGTTAGAGAGGGATACAAGCTGCTGGAAGTGGGATAAAGACTGAAACAGCAGGGGATGATAAACCAAAGGGGGTTAATATGGTTTAGAAATTGGTTCAAACAGTTGGTGTGCAAGTAGGTTTAAACAGGTATCGTGAAGGATTAGTCCTGTGACAGGTTAGTGAACTTAAGAAGATGATGGCAGTAATCTGGGTTCAGATAGTGTTTTTAGAATTCTGATTGCATTAGCCCCTCAAATCATGTTAGTGCTTCAATTTTTAGGTCGCCAAATACCTGGAAATTAAGTTTACGGCACCCTGATAACAGAAACTTGAATGATTGGGGTACCACAGGGTGAAATCTATCTGATTGATGAGTTTTCTTTAATAAATCAGTGAAGGACTATAAATAAGGGTGCTGTAGGGTATATATGGGAAGGGTTTGTGTGTTTAATTGGTAAACACAACTCCATTTAACAGATGAAGTTAAAACACAGGCTATAAATTCAATGTATCTGGAGTCTAGGATCAGAAAATAGAGAAAGAGGATAATGGAGGCTGTACAATTGGGTTGGGTGAGGGAATTTAGGTTTAGATATGTGTAGAAAGTTGAGGAAGATGATGGAGACTCATGGCTGCACAGAATAACAACAGAAAAATAGAAGGAGAAAAAGAAAAAGAAGCAAAAGAAGAAGAAGAAGAAGAAGAAGAAAAAGAAGAAGGATATATAAGAATAGTACCTGTTAAGGAAATCACCAACCTCACTTACCTGAGGACATCACCATCCTAGGTTCAAGATTTGGCACTAAAATCTTGAAGAGAAGACCTCCATGTCGTATAAGAGAGAGCCCACAGAATTTTAAAAAAAAAAAAATTATAAAGTGGGGATGGGTCTCTTATATAGACCATGATCAGCCCCTTTTACAATTCAAATTTAAATATAAAAAAAGCACTTTTCTACGAAACCTCACTAAAAGACTCTTCCCTAAAACAATCTAAAGACTTGCTAAAAGAAATATTAAAGAACTAGCCAAAACGTGTGGCTCTTTGGAAGAATCGGCCAGAACTTATTTAGTCATTAACTTGTGCTGTCTAAACTGCCCAAAAACAATAAAAATAATACCTATCATATCCTACACTCAATTATTTTTTATAAAGAACAACTTTATTAAAGAAGAAGGAAAAAATAAACAAAGAAATGGGACCAAAACCTACTAAGGGATCTCAGGCATTACAATAGATCTAACCACCAAATGCAGCCCAACACCCCAATTCGCAATTTCGTCCGCCATCTCATTATGGGATCTCGGCACATGGGATAATACAACATTTAAGGACACCACTAAATCCCTAATTTCATGAATGAGGTGTGCATATTTCCAAGAACCACTAGAAAGATCCTAACCCCAGCCCACTACCACTGTTGAGTCACCTTCCACCAAGACTTGGACCAAATTTAAAGAGCGAATCTCCGTAAGCCCCCATAGAAGACCCATCACCTCTGTTTTTGTAGAATCAACAAAACCAATGGAGCCCACGACTATCTTGATGAGTTCTCCTTGAGAGTCACGAATAACACACCCAAACCCACTTGGCCCCGGATTACCTTTCGAGGCTCCATCAAAATTCAGCTTGCACCTCCCAGAAGGAGGAGGCTGCCACCGCTCATTAGGAACCTCCTTCGCCAGCACATTGAGCATGATACATGTCTTCCAGTCGCGAATAAGATCAATCATTGAAAGGCCATTTAATTGTTTAGCATCTACCAGTCAGTTGCTCACATCTCGAACAATCACATCAATGACTTCTCTCATAGGCTTACAATTATCTTCAAAAAATTTAGGTTCATTTCTTTCCAAATATTCCAAATCACTGCCTAAGGAAGGCAACCCCAGAAATACCTACCTTTCTCTCCCATTCCTCCAATACTCCAAATGTCAAACAGACAACTCCACCAAATTATTCAGCATTACCCATGCACAGTCAAGCTTAGCCAAGAAATGAGTCCAAATTTCTCTTGAAAAGGAGCAATGGAGAAAAAGGTGATTTAAACATTCCCCCTTCAGATGACATAACACACACCTTGAAAGAGAAATAGACATGTAAGGCATTTTCCGTTGCAATAAATCCATAGTGTTAATTCGGTTCCTTACTATAATTACCCCCATGTCAAAAGATTTTAGTTGTTGGAGTTCATAAAGGACCAACAGAAAATACAGCTCACGATTGGGGTATCTAGGAACTTTTATTTCAAGTTATTCTTATCTAGGTATGCTGTCTTGTTTAATTGAGGGATTTTCTTCTTAAATTAATCTTCTTTAATACATGTGGGATCCTTTATAACTCCTCTGAAATCTCTATTCTGTTTCTCTATTTCTAAGGGTTAGAAATTTTATATTAGAAAACTCCAAAACAATCCAATTGCCTCCCCTAGAAATACCTTTTATTGGACACTCTTTGCAAGGTTTTTCACCCCTAGAAATACCAATTTGTATACATACCCATTGATTATAATGCGAATCGATCAAATGGATTCATGTTGTTATGGTAGCGAAATTCCGGTGACCAGAATCCAGAGGTGATTTTGTGGGTTACAATGAAACGCTTTCTGTGCATTGAACAAAAGTCTTTTGAGTTATGGACGGAGGATGTTCTCAATGGAAAGTTCTCTATCATTGAGATGTCCAAAGGAAGGCCAGGCCCCATGTGATTTTCTTCGATGCTTCCTTGTGTGGAAGCATCATCTCATTCCTGAAAAGGGCAAAATCGACTCACCGGGATGTAGCTCTTCGGGAATCTTTTCAATCTTCCAAGGAATTTGTGTCCTTACCAGGGGTTATAATCACTGGGGTTGGCTCATTAAGGTAACGGATTGGAAGAGTGAACAACAAAATCAGTTCATTGTGATCCCTGCTGATATTGATTGTTGTGGTTGGACGAATATGGCCCTGGTCCTCCAACAAATGATGTTGGCTAAGAAGAGGATTCTAGGTCCTCCTACTGAGCTCAGATGTGTGCCAGTTTCCTCAAGAACTAACACTGGTGTGTCTTTAGGGCCCCCGAAGATTGTGAATGTTGTTTCGGGTAATCTGAGTGATCCTCCGATTATAACGGCTGAAGCAAATGTTTGGGGCTTTAGCTTTTTGTGTGATGTGTGAGGAACTGTTGTGGATTGGTGTCGGATCAGTGCTATCATCTCAAAGGAAGTGTTGGATGGTCTTGACCTAATTCCTTTATTTCTGGTTGATGACTTAAAGAACAGGGCGATTGGTTATGCGTCATCTGGACAGGTGTTGGAGCTGCAATTGAAGAAGGGTTCCATTGTGCTCGATGAAGGGGTTATCATGTTTCGCAAGGTTGTGGTTGTGTTTTTCTCTATCCCCCATGAGGTTATCTCTGGTCCCAGGTGGGCGCGAGTTTGGGGTTTATCTCCAAATTTGTGGTCTAATGGGGTGCTAGCAACTTTGGGAGGGATGTGTGGCGGTTTGCTGGACGTGGACAAAGGAATCCGAGCTGAAAAGAGGTCTTCCTTCCCTAGGCTGAGTATGCAGGTTACTGGAGGTCTGGCTTCTATCCCCTGAGTTGTTGAAGTCAAGGCGGGTGGGAGAGGGTGTTCTAGGTGGTGTTTGAACTGGACCAGGGCCTTGGTTTTGCTTGCGAAGGGGTTTGTGATCGGAGGGTGGGTCTCCAGATAGAGGTTGAAGATGGTGGGGTTTTTTACGATTTTAACCCTCACCCCTCAACGAATTACCGGATTACAGATCCTGTATCGGGGGAAGATGGGTGTGCAAAACAAGCTATCATTACACCTAATGTGGATGAAGGGGGTATTCGATTTTCGAATTTTGAACAGGGCGGGCCTTCCTCCTTGGTGTATGGGCTTAGACCTAATGGTGAGTTTACTAGACAGGCGCCTTTAGTGGGTAGGATTGGGCCTAACCCATCTTAGATATGGGTTCACAAAGTCTGTAACAGTCCGAAGGGAGAGATGGTCCAACCAGGGTCGAACCGAGTCAGTGAGTTATACAAAGAGGGGTGGGGTCTTCTAGCCCTAAAACTCAGTCGATGTTGAACTGATTCAGCCCTCTACACTTTGAGCATGACGGGCATGATGAGTCTAGGGGTGAGCTCAAGGGGGGTAGGCCTATGGATTGCGATGACCGTGTGGTAGAAGAGAATCTAGGACCTGATGCCCATGTTCTTGGCTATGGTTCTGGGTCTCTTGGAATTGATAGGGTGAAGGGTGATGTTTGCAGGGTGGCACTTGTGGGGATGGACAATAGCTATGATGGAGTTGGTGGGAACCAAGCTCCCTCTTTTATTTCAAGCTATTTAGACCCTCGGTAGGGTTAGACCAGCTCTCGAGGAAAGATGGTTGCTTCTATGGGGGGCATGTCTGAAGGTAAGGGGTGGAGTGCTGATGACGATAGGACAATTGGTTGTGGAGACAATGGATATGAGTCTGCCATGGCAAATCCTCTGGGAAGTTCAGTCATTGGACCTCCTCCTTGGCACAAACGTTTCAACACTTATAGGGAGAAGCGTCTGTTCATGGGTAAGCATGAGGAGGAGGATTTGGTTCTGGATGGCAATGACTCTTCGAAGTTGGAAATGTCTAATGTTGCTGAATTAGAAGAGGACTAGAGGTGCTTTGAAGGAACTCCACCTCACGTTGAGAGGGTTGTCTTCACAACTCCGGAAAGCAGGCACTTGGCCTTTACAACTGAGTCTAGATGGAGGAATCGTGTCCTGAACTCTCCTTCTGACTCAGAGGAAGAGTTTATGACACAGGAAGGGATGGATTATGATGGGGAAGTCATGGCAACGACTATGAGTGATGAATTTAATCTTCCCTCTTCTCCATTGGTAGACTACCCTGTATCTGAGGAACAGATCGACAGTGGCTTGGTGAGGGATGGGGCCCCTGTGGTGGATTCATTGTTACCTCAAACTCCTGTGGATCTCTATAAGTCTCCTTCAAAGTTAAATTAGAAGTTAATGATGTGTCTTCCCCTGTCTCTCTTTTTTGTTCCTCAGGTTCTAGCCGGTCTTTTGTTCCGCAATCTACTGAAATGATGGAATGCTTTGGGTGAAGGGATGAGATACCTGAGCAGGTTACTGGGGGTGTGGAGGGGGACTGGGAGTTGAGAGGTGATGTTAGTTGTAACAGAGAAATGGTGCAAGTAGAAGACGATTGTAGTGAGGACGACGTTGATTTGTTTATTGGAAGAATGGGATTTCTAGTGAGTGATGGTGATGGCAACACTATTAAGTTGTCTAAGTTCCTCAAGCTCAAGGATACGAATGAAACGACTGCTAAGAAGGCTTCTAGAGGTGAGAGGGAACTTAAAAAACTGGTCTGGGATATGAAGGATGGTACCAGGGGTGCTGTACTTGATAAGGGACGAGGGGGGTCTTCTAAGGGCTTGTCTTAGAATGTAAAGAGGGTTGGGTGGTTTCAAAAAGAGGAGGCTATTTCGAGCTTTTATTTTGAAGTGTTGTCCGGATAGTGTGGTGATCCAAGAATCTAAGAAAGAAGTCATCTCCAATAGGTTGGTGAAGTGGACTATGGGGTCCGAATTGTTTAAGTGGTGTGTTATTCCCACTATCGGTACTGCAGGGGGTGTTATTTGTGCTTGGGACCCGCTTTTTGTTTGTGTGGAGGATGAAATTATTGGCTCTTTTTCGATTTCTATAGTCCTCGAGGACTTGTAGCTGGGTGTTGTGTGGATGTTTACGGGTGTGTATACCACTCATAGGAGGGAGTTTTGGGAGGAGTTAAATAGTTTGAAGACTGGATGGCAAGGCCCATGGGTGGTTGGGGGGGATTTCAACGTCATTAGATTTGTGCACGAAAAGAATCGGGGTGGTAGAATTACGAGGAGCATGAGAGATTCTGCTAATTTTGTTTGGGAGGCAGAACTTCGGGATTGTCCTTTGGCAAACGCTAGATTTACATGGACAAATGGGAAGGATTCCCCTATGCTTTGTAGATTGGATAGATTCTTGGCCTCAGGTAGTTGGGAAGATCTCTATCCCAATTATTTTCAAGAAGCGTTACCTAATGACTTTTGACCATTGGTCCGGCTTGTTGCAGACCTCTTCGAGAAGTTTTGGGCCGAAGCCGTTTTGTTTTGAAAACATGTAGGTGTCCCATCCTTCTTTCAATGAATCTGTGTCAGCTTGGTGAAAGGATTGCGAGGTGGGTGGTTGAGGGGGGCGGGGTTTGCTTTATAAAGAGATTGGAATTTCTCAAAGGGAAGCTTAAGGGGTGGAACAAGAGTATTTTTGGTCGGCTGAATGATATCAAAAACCGATTATGGTCCGACATTCAATCTATTGATTGTGCCATGGAGGATGAGGAGGGAAGATCAGATGACCTGGTAGTTAGAAGAAGATAGGCTTTGGTGGAGTTGGAGCGGGATATTAAAGCTGAGGAGCCTTTTTGGCATTAGAAAGCTAAGTACAAGTGGCTTAAGGAAGGGGATGGTAATATGAAGTTCTTTCATAAGATGGCTAATAGCAGAAAGCATAAAAATTTGATTTCTTGCCTGAGGGTGGAAGAGGTGGTGTTTGACTTTGAGGCCATTGCCAACGAGGCTATTCATTTCTACTCACGCCTTTACAAGAAGGATAATGATCGTTGGCCTGTGGTTGAAAATATTTTCATGAGTCAATTATCAATGGAATTAGTGGCTTGGTTTGAAAGACCGTTCAAGTTGGAGGAGATTAAGGAGGCAAATTTTGGGATGAATGGGTCGAAGGCCCTTGGTCTTGATGGTTTCTTTACGCTCTTCTTTCAAGAATGTTGAGATATCATCAAAGAGGACATTATGAAGGTGTTTGAGGAATTTTATGAGGGGGACTATGAACAAAGCTATGTGTTCGACGTTTCTTGTCCATATTCCGAAGAAAAAGGGAGCCAGGGAGTTGGGTATTTTTGTCTTATTAGCCTGGTGTCTAGCCTTTATAAGATCATTTCTAAGGTGTTTTCTATGTGTTTGTGGGTGGTTATGGGGTCCATCGTTGCGGTGACCCAAAGTGCATTTATTAAGGGTCGTCAAATCACTGATGGTATCTTAATTGCTAATGACTGCGTAGATATGAGGCGGTCCAAATTGAAAGGGGTGGTTCGCAAGTTGGATATGGAAAAGGCCTATGAAAGAGTTGATTGGGGATTCCTTTTCTGGGTGTTGAGGAGGAAAGGGTTTGGGAGCCGATGGCTAAAATGGATGGAATGGTGCATGGAAAGTCCATGGTTTTCCATTTTGATAAATGGCACTTCAAAGGCCTTCTTTAAATCTTCTAGGGGTCTCAGACAAGGGGATCCCCTCTCTCCTTTTCTGTTTTCCTTAGTGGCTGATGGTTTAAATGAAATCTTGAAAAGGGCAGAGCAAGTGGGTTTGGTGGAAGGTTTTACTATGGGAGATGACAGGCTTATGGTTTGCCTTCATATCTTTAAAGGGATTTTAGGTCTGAAAGTGAATATGGACAAGTCTTGTTTAGTTGGCATTCATGTGGATTCTGATGTTCAGTTGGAGCTTGCTAATTAGATAGGGTGTAAGCCTGTAAGGTTGGGGAGTGGCCGTTGAGGTACTTGGGTATGCCCTTAGGGGGGGATCCAAGGTTGGTGGTTTTTTGGGACCCGGTGGTGGAGAAGGTGTCCAAAAAGTTTGCGGGGTGGAAAAAGTCTTACATTTCTCTGGGAGGGTGGATTACTTTGATTAAGGTGGCATTAGCTAATATTCTGGTTTACTATATGTCAATGTTTCGTATGCCATGTAAAGTAGTTCAGAATATTGGAAGACTCCAAAGGAACTTCCTTTGGGAGGGCGGTGCTCAGAAGAACGATCACTTAGTGAGACGGGAAGAGGTTGTGAAATCTAAGGAGACTAGTAGTTTGGGTGTTGGTAAGCTGAAGGAGAGGAACCTGGCTCTCATGGGGAAATGGCTTTTGAGGTTTGTTATGGAGGAAGGTAGCTTATGGCATTCTATCATTTCTTGCAGATACGGTTTGGCTGACAATGGCTAAGACTGCTCCCAAGTCCTTCCTTCTTCTCACTCCTTGCTTTGGAAAGATATCATTCAAGTAAGTCCTCTGTTTTTTCCTCATACTAGATTTGCTATTGGGGATGGGAAAAAGGTTAGATTTTGGTTGGATTTATAATGGGGAAATTCCACTCTATGTTTGTCTTTCCTTCGTCTTTTTTGCATTGCCTCTAATAAACAGTTAGTGGTGGTTGACATTCTATCCTACAATGAGCATGGATTGGCCTGTAACCTTTCTCACTCGTGACCTCTATGAGTGGGAAGTGTCCTTAGTGGGTAATCTCACTAACAACTTGGAGTTGGTGTACATCTCTAATGTTGATAAGGATACTTGTATTTGGAGCCCATCCCCAAATGGTCAATTTTCATCCAAATATTTCTTCTTTGTCCTCTCTGGAGATCCATCTTCTTCTCTCTCCTTCCCGTATCAAAAAGTTTGGAGTTCGGTGGCTCCTCCCCAAGTGAAAGTTTTCAATTGGATTGCTTGTTTAGGGAGGCAAATACTATGAATTTGCACCAGAGACGGTGTCTATATATGGCTTTATCTCCATCAGTTTGTTGTTTATGTGGGGAGAGTGAGGAGACGGGTAATCATATATTTATTTATTGTCCTTTCTTTTCTAGGGTGTGGAATAATTTTCTGGAGGCCCTTTCTCTTTACTTTGTTATGCCTGATTCGGTGAGAGATCTTTGCTCCTAGTGGGGTGGTGGTGGTGGCGGAAAGAGGAGAAACTTGTTCATCAGAGCTTTGCTTCATGGTGTTCTTTGGGGTAATTGGAAAGAGCGTAATAAGAGAATCTTTGAAGACCATAAAAAGAACCGTTTGAAGGTGGTCGATTCTATCCTGTGTGAAGTGGGTTCTTGGTTGTTAGTGAAGAAGGAATTCGAGGACTGCTCCCTCAATGAATTCATGAGAGAATGGAGCCTTTGTGTCTTGCTCCCTACGAAGCCTTCTCCTCTCATCAGGGACTGGGTCCCTCCTCCTAGGGGCAAAGTAAAAGTTAACTTTGACGAGGCTTCTTTTGGTAATCCAGGGCCGGCTGCCTATGGGTGTGTGGTTAGAGATTCTCAAAGCCTAATCTGGCTAAGGGAGGGCCGATTGGTGTGGCCAATGCTATTGAGGCTGAAGTGATAGGCTTGCTTGAGGCACTCCGTATTCTTAGAGATAAAAGGCTTGATAACTATATTGTGGAAGGGGACTCTAAGGTATTGGTTGGGGTGAAGATAAGACAAGGGGGTCTTGGAGATTGCTTCATTTCTTGAGTGAGGCCCGGTATCTATTGAAGGAACTCAACATGAAGCTATTGCATATTTTGCAATCCCACAATGATCTGGCCAATAGGCTTGCAAAATGGAGTGTTCAGCAGTAGGATACCTTCAATGGGGATCATATACTGGATGGTCAGTTGCCTTTGTTTTTATGTTTTGTTTGTCCTTTCGCTAGCTGTGTTCTAACCCTGTCTGTTCTTTTTTGTTTGTTTTTGTGCTCCTCTTGTTTCTTTTTCACTCCCTTTTCTAAAAAATCCATTATTCATCAAAAATAAATAAATAAATTTATGCCCAAGATTCCATTTACTATTTTACGTTTTCTTCTTTAAAGAACATTGCTGACTGGTAAATCATTGATTTCATATACTTGTCAGAATAGCTTCAAATTTTGTATGGTATTCACTTATATAACCATCTAAACACTTATAAATTCTAAAAAATTTATGACACATGGGCAAGGGTAAGTTGGTAATTTCGTGGATTTTGCACAGAAATTCCAAAAACCCTAAAGTCCCTCCCTAGTTCTATTCTCCTTCATTTCCCTCCTTTATGCTTTTCTACACTATTCTAATTGATTTCCCCTCTCATTCCCTAACTTTCTTTAAAAGTTCAATTTACTTGGATGTGTTTCGACTTAATTCTTGGTGATTTAATTTTGTCCTAACCTTCTACATCTTTGAATTGGGCCTACTTAAGCAAGATATCCAAGCCTAAGATGCCCCACACCAGTTTGGCACTAAAACTTGTCATATCCTGCATCACTTCTTTTAGCCACGCGGCAGATCTCCTCCCTTTTGATCCAAGAATCTAGCTTGCCTTGGACTTCATCACATTCTTTCAGCTCATTAGCTGATCCTCCAATCTGCTCTTTTCTATCCAGATCTGCAATCCGCATAAAACACCTTTCCTTATGCATTTCCACCTACCAAACACCTCAATGCTCCATCTTTTGAGCTCATCTCCAGAGCCTTTAACTTCTACCTTAGAAAAATGCTAGTAGATCCTTCGAATTTGAGGGCTTGCCACCAATTGTGCACCTTTCCTTAAATCCTTCTGCTTCCAACCACATTAGCTCGAATTAAAAGGGTCGAGGACCTAAATCAACTCCCTTAGGTCGAAACATAACGGAGATGTGGTTAGATCCAATAAAGGGCAGAACAACTTGGATAGCAGTTGTAAAATAATCGTTGTAGGAAAGAGATATGAGGAAACAATCGATCCTACTCATCAAAGCCCTATCTTGACCACCTGACCAAGTGAAAGAAGCACTCAATAAGGGGAGGTCCAAAAGGCCACAAATAGAGATGATATCAGAAAACTCATGCATTTGGGATATGAGGTGATGAGTTCCAGATCTCTGCAAAGGGTAGCGAACCACATTGAAGTCTCCTCCGATTACCCAAGGTCTATGCCAGTCTTGTTGCACTTGATTGAGTTCTACCCACATGTCCCTACTCCTAACAAAGACAGTTGGCCCATAGACACCTGCAAAACTTTAGACAAAAGAATCATCCAATGATTTACATCTGATAGAGAGTGAAAATTCTCCCACCCTGCTATCCAGGATCTCCAGGCAATTCTTGTCCCATGCAATAAGAATGCCACTGGCTCGGTTTATGGCCTCTTTGTGTATAAACATCCAATGCTTATAACCCTTTATATCCCTTACCTCTTATCATCCAAAATGCTAGAGCTTAGTTTCCTACAAACATAAAATCCCTACCTTCTTTCTACAGAAGATATCCTTCACCCTCAACCTCCTCTCTTGACTCCCTAACCCCCTAATATTCCAACATAGGACATTCATCATCAACATAACTTTGATTTATGCTTTTCTTTCCTCCACCCCAACATACCTCCCAGGTTTTTGGAGTACCCCTTCGGTCAACACTACCACCACCCTTGTAATTGACAAAGGACTCTAGTCTCAGCAACTCTCTTTTGTATTAAACAGGACTCCCCTGCCTCGTTTCACTGTTCCTCTTTCAATGGCATAGGTTCCTCCTTCGTTCAATTTCTTGTAATAATTCTTCAACCTTGTACTCAATCCCAAAGAAGGTAATTTGCATCCACCGGCTTAGGTCCTTTACTCTTTTTACCACCCAATCTGGTGGTAGTGTCGGTGGAAGGATGCATAGGGATTGCTTGGACAGTTCCATCATATCCCAACTTTCTGGTCCCTATTCATTAGACAAATCGATCATGTCCTTCCCAATCTCTGAAAAATCTAACCATAGGGTTCTTCAGCCTGTAGTAACCATTCCGCAGGAAAAGAATCAACAGCTAGATTAAGATGAGTAATAATAAACCCTGGGAGCTTCCAAGAGGCTTCCTCGTTCTCAAGACGATTTAATCCCATCTCTCGAGTTGATTCCCCCGATAAACTTTCATCGTTTGAGCCTTGATCCTCCATTATGGAACTTTGAACAAGAGAAGAGCAGCCAGATCCCCTGCTCAATCTAATTTTCCCTTCTTCCAACAAATAATCTGAGCCTTCCTCCATAGCATTAGTCATAACTTGCTTCCCTTTGCCTTGATCCTCACTCTTTCTCTTGGCACCCTTCAAAGCATCTCCCCCTTCTCTGATCACGATACACAAATTTGGCTGGTAAATAAGGATCAATAATTCCTTTGGGCTTCTCTCTTGAGCTCCCCCTTTCATTTACGTTGCCATAGGAAGCACATTTGATGCCCTAGAATGTTTTTTGGGGGATTGTCGACCGATGGACCTTTTATTTTTTCCCCTAGGAATCCAACGATCGTGAGCTGGCCCCTTTTATCTGAGCTCAATTTTTGTTTTGGGTCATAAGGCCCATATCCTTTGGAAACCATCAGCCCTTATATTTATTATGTTTGGTTCCTAAATGGCCTCAAACCATAACAGCCTTCTCCATGGTTTGGTTTTTCCCGATCTGAAAGCAACGAGCCATTCTTTTGTTGCCTTCGTCTCTAGCTCTCCCTATTCAACCCATTGCATTTCCCCACCACCTTCCATCCTTGCTCCATGATCTCTGCTCTCTAATCCATACATTGTTTTTCAATTTCAAGTATAAATTTCTCCTTTGGCACATGTGATCTTCCTCCTCTCCACCTTGGTTTCCTACCGACATCCTACCACCGGAACCACCATTCTTTTGGGGTTGAGCCACCGGACCTCTCTTCCTCCTGGCAGACCAACCATCTTCCACGGCTCTACTAATGATAGGAAGACTCCTCCCATAGAGATACTTTGAATGAGTTTGTTCCATCCGAAATCAGGATGGAAGTCAGAATGTGGTGCTCTCTAACCAAAATCCAAGTCCATTCTAGGTAGAAAAACTCATCAATATCAGCTCTGATATAACCTCCATATATCTCTCCAACCAATCAAAGTTGTTGCACACTCCATAGATGTGCTAGCAATCCCAACACCTGCACCCACCTTCCATCCTCCATCGGACCAAATCCCTCGCATTCTGCACGAGGGTTCCACTCGTCCATCAAAAGTCAACAATTTTCCCAAACTTTCTTCCCTTCATATAAAACTCTTTACGCCTCCTCCAGTGATGAAAAAATGAAAAGAAACAAATTTTCCGACATCCGTTTCACATTTAGCTCCCCCAATATTTTCCACATTTTCTTAAGAAATCATAATGGAATAAAAGGCATCAAACCCACAAATCTTGCGACCAGGCAGCATTCCATGAGTTGAATCCTTCCTTCCGCCTCCTCTTTGCTTACCCTAATGACCAGAGTGTCACCTTTGTCGACTATAGGTGTGCCAATCTCCTAGGGCCACAACCACTGTATTACCGCATTTGCGTCTGACTTGGGAATAGTCAAGCCCTGGATCCAATGACCGTTCTCCAAAATGATCCTTTCCTTGGACTCGTCATCGGAATGCTCCCATTCCTTTGGTCAATGGCACACCGAGGGTGGCCCCCATCCATGACCAAAAGGTCTATCTTGCTTCCTCATCTTCACCACAAGAATTAGAACTTCATCGGAAATGAGAACCCAACTCTTTGATAGATTAGTTTTGAAGGAACAAAAGATTAGCTTTGGATTAAAAATTAAGAATCCGATTACAACAACAAAAGCATATAAAGTTAAACAATTCCCCTTGGGACCTTTTGCTTTCTCTATAGGTGTCCAAATTATAAGTCCAAAACATTTTTTTTTTATAGATAATGATATGAATTTATTAAAAACTGAGAAAGCACAAGGAGTACATCCCTGGAAAGTGGAAAAAGAAGAAAGACAAGGCAAAAACAAAGAGAAAACATTAGAAGGATACAATGCCTTCAAGATCAAATATCCAATCACTAAATTTGGACTTCTTAAAGCAAGAAAGGTGGGAAACACATCTGAATAGAAGGGTAAGGCTCCACTCTGGAAGGTTCATAGGATCACCCACATCTCCCTCAAAAATTCTACTGTGTTCCATCCACATGGACCAACAATAATAAAGGGTATACATCTCCATAATACTATTCCCCTTTGGGAAAGATCACCCACTCTTCACCATTACACAAATAGCGAGGCTAGAGATGGACTCCAGCATAATCCATGGCTGGCTGAATCTAGCAAGGAAAAAAAGCCATATCGAAAGGGCAATTAGGTAGTGGAGAAAGAGGTGATCCATCGATTTAGCCCAAGAGTAGCACATGCTACACCTATTGGCGATTTGCATACCCCGGGCCATGAGGTTATCCACAGTGAGGACTCTTCCCCACACCACCAACCAAAGGAAGAAATCCGCCTTAGAGGGCATGCAAGACTGCCTGTGCCATATCATCATAAGAGAGGCTAAAGTTTGAATCACAATGGTCCAAGGCAAAATTAGAAAGCACGCTTTTAAGAAGGATGAGCTTGTCACCTTTAGAAAGGTATCTTTCAATCCAAGATGTGAGGTGTCGTTCCATCTTCTCGATAACTAGATCCTAAGGGATTAGCATTGCTTTTAGCACCCAACGGCAGCCCCAGATACGCCACAGGCAGTGAGAAGGTTACCCCAAGATACTTGCTAACTCATCTAGGTTCGGGACATTGCCAACTCCCATAAGCTTGCTTTTAAGGAGATTTACTTTCAGCCCAAAAATACTTCAAAAATCAGCAAAACACATCAGAGATTCTACACTTGGTCCACAAAATTCTGGAGGAAAAGAGTCAATGACGAATTGAATTAGAGGAATAGAGGGGCGCAAAGGATCAATTTGGCACCCTATAATAAGATCAAGAGCCTCTGTGATGCAAACATTAGAGACATGTGGGGCCCACACATGGCCTTTGTGGGGTCCACACAATAAGACACAATGGAGGAACATTTTTGGTACACATGATGAGTCTTTATTGTGTTAGTTTACTGTTTTAGTTAATATTTCATAAGTTATTAGGGTCTAGGACATGGGGATCATTTTAATTTTTATTTTTGGGTGTTTTTGTAATAATACATTATTGTCAATGGTATTTTAGTACTTTTAGAGAGTCACCAAGTCAAAGTTGGGCCCTCTTAAGAGTGTTGGTCAAAATCCTCTAGAATGGCTTGATTTTGATACTTATTGTTTTTAGAAAGTCAAGTCTTTAGTAGTTATGAGTTTAGAAAAGTCTTAAGTAACAAGTAAGCTAGTAGTTTAGGAGTTTCTAATTTGGTTTCTTATTATTTTCATGAGTTTGTGAGCCTATATATAAGGCTGCAAGTTTTTGTATTGGTATGATGGAAATTAATAAAAAAAATTAGTCGGTTTTACTCCTACAAGTGGTGCTTCTCTTCTTCAAGATATACCTTGACTTGAAATCCTTGTAGGGATTACTTGGATCATGGGGTATGGATTATTCCAGACTCCAGAGATATTTATCTTTATCTTTCTTCTTATTTTTCCTTTTCTTTATTTTCTCTTCTTTATATTTATTCCCCTTGATTCCTCTTCTTCCTTGTCATTCTAGAATCAAAGATTCTCTTTACTGGTTTTAGAGTTCTTCATTGAAGTACATGCTAAATAGAGTTTTATATAATTTGACAAATCAAATCAACTCGGAATTGCATGAAATTTTAAACCTAAGACCCTTGTGTATGTCAAAAACTATCTGGAAAGATAGTTTCATAAAATTCTGATGCACAACCAGATTTATTTTGGTAATTTCAATATTTTGTCCAGAAATTCCAAAATTACCCTTTGGGGTTCCTTCTCTCTATTTTCTTTCCATTTTCTATCCTAAACTCTTCTAACTTCCTCTCCTTCATTCTATTTTTCAAAATTTAAAATTCTTTGATACTTGTGTAATTTAAAGATTAATTCTTGGTGGATCACAGTGAGTTCTTGCTTCCGTTCTTAATTTGATGATTCTTTGAGATACTTGGCTAAACCCTACATCAAATTTGGGTCTTCCCTCTTGTGTGCTACATCACTTTGCTAATAATACCAACATGCTCAACACTTCCATCACTAGATTGAATAAAAGCGGGGAAAGTGGATCACCTTGATGCAAACTCCTCTTAAAATGAAAAAAGCCTTCTGAAGAACCATTAATCATCACTGAAAAGAAGACCGAAGAGAGGCAGACTTTAATATGATTACACTATTTTTCCTAAAGCCAGTTTTAAGTATTATATCTTGTAAGAAAGCTCAATTAACATTGTTATAAGCCTTCTCCATGTCCACTTGACACATCACTCTTGGATAGCCTCCTTTTCACCAAAAATCAATATACTCATTAACAATGAGGGAGCAATCCAAAATTTGTCTATCTTTAACGAAGGCATTTTGGGATGGAGAAATAAATAAAGTCATAACTTATGCAAGTCTATGGGCCAAGGATTAAGCCAGGATCTTATAGAAACTTCTGAGAAGGCTAATAGGTCTAAAATCCTTAATCTCTACACCCTTCTTTAGAATAAGGATGATGAAAGTAAAGTTAAGACTCCTACAAAGGGCTGATTTCTAATGAAACTCATTCATGGCTCTCATCACATCCACTCCAATCACTTCCCAAAATTATTTATAAAATTTAATTGGGAATCCATCTAGGCTCGGAGTTTTATCTTCTAGGAGACTATTGAATATTGATGGCAACCAAGACTTCTTCATCATAGAAAGTATAGGCTCTATTCTACATTAACATATTTGAAAAGCATGGAACCTAAAGTTCTTCTAGGAAGCAATCTATAGAAAACCAAATAATTTCATTTTACTGTTATCTTGATGCGGGAGCATATGGTGTGAAGAAGAAGAAACTTGGTGACCATGGATAAGCCCAAGCATTGTCCAAACAGTTAGTTTAGGATGGGTTTCATTTGTAATAATGCCTTTTTAATGGCTAGGATTTTTTTTATAATTATTTAGGTCTTAGAGGAACATGTGTAATGAGGCAAAGTTACCAAATTTTAAAGAGTTTTGTAGTACACATACAGGCACTATTTTGGCCTTTTTATGTTAAAATAAGCCAAATAAGGGGCCCACATGTATTGGTTGTACAGTCAAATTAAGAGTCTTTGTTGGGTTGTCAAAAAGTCAAAGAAGGGGGACCACATACAGCTAAGTTATTTAGTAGTTTTAGGATTCTTTTTATCAATATGTGGGGCCCAATCTATCCAAGTCAACAGCCCCATAAAGTGGATTTATTTAGGAGTCTTTTTTTATATTCCTTATGGTGCCCAGCACCTTGGTCGACAGCCAAGAAGTTGTGCAACTTAAGGAATCCTTTTTTAGCAAGAAATCTTATGTTTTAATAGTTGTATAGATTAGGAAGTTTATTCAAATCAAAAGCCCTACAATCTATGAATATTTTTTTAGTAGGATTCCTTTTTTTTTAAATTCATTGTAATGTCTATTTAAAGGCCCCCAACGGTGGAATATAATAGTTGAATTTGAATTTCTTTAAAAAAAAAAAGTGGTCACATGTGAGATTGTGGGTGGCAACCTATAGCCTTATCTCCTTCTTGGGTTGAGTCGTGGACTCCCCCTCCTATTTTCTCCCCTCTCCTCCACAAGTGAGGTAAGTTCTATCTCTTTCTTCTCCCTCTCCTCTTTCTTACTTGGCCTTCTTGATCTTCAACCTATAAACCCATTCTATTACTGCTTTCTTTGATCAGGCCCCATTATTTTCCCACTGTTTTGACCTGCAGAACAGTCCCTATTTCAGTCCCCATGAGCA
>JAOXJP010293476.1:0-18673 GCA_025762735.1 Platanus orientalis | reverse complement strand
GATTTACACTTTTTTTTGGGGGGGGGGCACTTATCACTTTTCAGCACTGATGTGTCCGCCCCCTGGTCCATGCACACAACTTGCTCACGTCTTTTGTGTGCACGAAATCCGGGGGGGCCCAAATTGTGGATACCTAGCCACCAGATAAACTTGACGTTAAGGTTGAGGATAAGCCTAGGGGTGAGGATACACCTGAGGCTGGGGAAAGGCATGCCCATATGATGAGAACGATGAAGATCCTTTTCTAGATCGCTAAGGTTCACCTCTAGGTTGATATGAGGCATAGCTCTGGCCAAAGCTAAAGTAATTAGCCCAAGACAATTGGTTTTGTGTGCTAGAACCACCATGAGGCTGAGGATGGTACTCATGCTATTGGCCATAAGAAGATATAGTACCTCGTGTTGCACCAGCACTACCACCACTGATGCTCATACCATTGAATGACCCTGCTAAACTTTCCACAGTGCCAAGACTAGAGTAATCAAAATTCAGCTTAAACAAGTGCCTTGGAGGAGGACACCACTTGAGAAGAGGGCACTTTCTAAGCTTCCCATTAGAGGAAAAACAAGCCCTCCACTTTGATTCTATTGTGTGTGAGGCCTCATCTTGGGCATGCCATAAGTTACTTTCAGATGCATGCGTTTTTTGTTTAGCAGGGTGTCCCATAACTCCACCATAATCACCTGACTCGGGGGTCCTTAATTTGCATATTGTATCTTGATTTGTCCATCATTTTGCTCCATAACAACTGGATTACTAGCTCAACTTATTGATTCATACCTTTAAATTAACAACCACTAAAGTGAAGCATTAGTCCAAAAAATTGCATCTACATCAAGTTTAATTATCTAACTCATGGTGAATGCCTCTTCCTGGGATAGCTTATGAAGAAAGGTTAAGCTCTGAAATAAAATCTACAAATAACAAGACTATGGCTGTTTGGATGGTTTAATACTAAGTCTAACTTATAGATTCCTTAGAATGAGAGTGGCCAAGATGAGGATATTGAGATAGATGAAAGGTAAGATTGAGAAAGTTAAAAACAAATAATGAATGTATGAGGGTACTAATGTGAGCACTTTTAGATTATAAAATAAGAAAGGCTTGATTATGATGGATTCATTTAATGTTCGATGAAGACCAATGACTACACTGGTGAGGAGTGATTCTAAAAGGAGAAGGCTGAAAAGACTTTGGTTAGGTTAACAAATGATTAGCCATAGTTAGACTGCAGAACGGGATTCATGCAACTAACCCCAATAGGTGGGATAGGACCTAGATGATGATGATGATTAACCATCCAATAGAGTTGTTGGGTTTGTAACACATGATTTATATTTTACTCTTTTTTTTTTTTCACCTATGGGTATGCACATTTTTCCTTGTGCTTTTGTAATATTTCTATCCATGTAATTGAAAATCTCTCTCTCACACACAAAGATTATATATATATATATATATATATATATATAGAGAGATAGATTGTGTGTGTGTGTGTGAGAGAGAGAGAGAGAGAGAGAGAGAGAGAGAGAGAGATCCTTTAGGACCAAGCTAGCCAGTTTTCATTAGTATGGGATATCAAGACCTATGATTTGGTTTGTCCCACCTTGAGATCTTGGCCAGAATCAACCTTACAGGGTGAGCATAACCATCCAATCATCATTTTCTTTTGGATATGTAGGGACAAAATATGTTTAGATTCAAAAACCTAGAATAAGTGTAGGATGGATTACAGATGAGGATGCTAGGGATTGTAAAGAATTTCATGCATATTATTATTATTGGATTACAATTTAAACGAGAGAGCCTGCAAAACTCCAGGTTGCCTTGCCAGCAGGGAAAAAAAGAAAAGAAAAGATAGGCACCTGGGGGATCTCCTTGTTGGGACTCATTGAATAGTGTAACTAGACTGTTATATCCCATTTCAAGGCTTTTGAAATTATTGATTTGGCACTTCGGTCTTTTAGTATCAATTTATGCTACTTGACATTTAAAAGATTAAATAAATTAGGATTACTGATCAAACATCAAGACAGATTGGACAACAATTAGGAAAGATAATGAAACAAAGAAAAAAAATATGGAAGGTGCATACAACATTAAAAAAATCATTGAATATGTCAAGAAAATGAGAAAATTTAAATCAGATAGAATGGTGAAGTTTCAAAATCTCCAAAATCTTGACTATAACTCAACTTGTAGAAATTTCCTCCTCGGCAAGTTCTCTCATGTGGCCCCACAACTCCAAAAAGTGGGTCTCATGTGCCTCCAAAATAGGTAAATACTCCAATGAACTCCAAATCTGCCCCGAATCGAAGTAGGGCTTTCCAAAATCATCTTAGTCGATATAAAGGTAGGCTCAAGGGAACCATTCTCCTACATTGGTACAACCTGAGGTTGCCACATGGCAAAGATGTCCCCATCAAAATGTCTAGGGTATGCAGAATCAATTGGGAAAATGATTCAAGTAACAATATTGTATTTTATTTAGCGTATATCCTATTTTGTTAGCATTGAATAAAATACTATTTATGAGATTTAGTAATGATTTTGTAGGAGAAAAGATTTAGTAGTGAATTTATTATTTATATGATTTTATTCTAGTTCAATAAAAAAGATTCAAATCCAATGGTTTTTGTACAAGGTCTTCCATAGTTTGACTCTAAGATGTAAGTTATCTACAAAATATCTTATGTATGATAAGATCTATGGTATGGCTGGACATACTAATGACAACTGGTTTGCATATTGATTTATGTCATGATTCTTTGTTACTTACGTAATATAGCTATTAATTTTTTAGCACTTTCTTTAAGTTCATTCATTTTATTGTCGTTAAAATTATTGATTTTAATTTATAGTTATTTACTTTATTATCATTTTTTCTCTTCCCAAGGATTTATTGAGCCTCGTTTCCTTCTTCTTGCTTTTGCATTGCCTCCTACTTTTGTTTCCCAAAACAGTTTGACTGGCCTGTCATGTCATATAGATCCTATTTGTACCTGTACAGTGTAAGAAGCTTTACCCTTCTACTACTATTTTCACTTATATTTTTGGGTTAAAAAGGTAGCTGTTGCTGTTGATTTCAAAGATCAGGCGGGGGAACAACAAACAATGCAACAGAATCTTCAAAACATTTGCCTCAAAACAGGTGCTCCCATGGAATCACATGCAGCTACAATACTCACACCTTACGCCTTCTGTAAGCTCCAAGAAGAAATTGTCTTGGCTGCACACTATGCTTCGTTTCAGATGGATGATGGTTGTTTCCTCGTTAGACACCACACAAAGTTGGAGGGAGGACGCAAAGTGATTTGGGTTATACAGGATGGCATCATTACCTGTAGTTGCCATCAGTTTGAGTTTTCAGGAATCCTGTGCCGGCATGCCCTTCGTGTCCTCTCTACAGGAAACTGCTTCGAGATTCCAGAACAGTATCTACCCCTCCGCTGGTGTCGGATTAACACATCACTCACAAAACCTTTCCAGAACACCCAAAGCGATCATGCAGAGCGAGTTCAGGCATTGCAGTCTTTGGTATCAATTCTCATCACTGAATCTGCCAAGACCAAGGAACGGTTGGATATTGCAACTGAGCAAGTTTCCATCCTTTTGTCTCACATAAGGGAACAACCAACTTCAACAAAAGGTGCCAGAGACACCATTTCCAAGACCCATTGTTAACTCATTTCTGCTGCTGAAGGACTGGAAGATATTGAGTAGATGCTGTAAACCTTACAGAGAATCTATTCTTGGCAAAATTGGATGGAAAAGCCTATGAACGAGTATTTTTTTGGTAAACACTATAAATGATTATTTGTGATCGGCACTAGTTTGTTGGCATCCATCTCAAGGAGACTTAAAGGACGGGATGGGATGGGATAAGGTTTAGATTTGGATTATGAGAATTTCTTATTGTTAAGGGGTGGGTGTTAGGGAGGGGGGAAAATCAAGTTTTATCCAGTAATTGTTGCATGACTTTTTTGTATCCATGTGACATGCTAACATAATCATACAGCATATTATAATTCGCAGACCATTAACCAGGAAACAATTCAGAAGAATCTGACCTGTACAACTATCCAGCAGGCCTATCTGTATATGTAAGTGTACAAATATATATTTTTTAAACAATTTACATTTTGATCACATCACCTTTGACAAACTTTTGATATGTAATCAAGCTGAGCATGAATGAAAGGGGAACGAATTTTCTTCTTTTCTTATTTACAATCCCTAAGGTTAGTTCACATAAAATGAAAGAGGAGCGAGATTGAATGCCCCACATATATCATCAACCAACAAGATAAAAGCAAGAATAGAGTGCCTTAATACCATTGGCAATCTGTTCAATGAGGGTTCAAATAGACCAGTTCTAGATAAGGTTGTGATAAGGTGTTATGAGATTATGTATCACATTGAAGAGTTTATCCAATGGGTGTGCGAAAAAAAGACGCTTTTATTTTGATAACCTTTGGTGTATATGACAATTTTATACGTAGGAAGTTGATTGACAAAACCAACAAAACTCTTTCCCTACGTACACATCCTTTCACGAGATGCGTGAAAATAGACTTGTGTTGGTTAGACACCAACACAGCTCTTCCAATGAGGAAGCCTTTACAATGAGATTGTTCCACGAAGAGTTGTAATGTTTCTCAAACAATCACATCATATATATATATATATATATATATATATATGTCCTTTACAGTCCCTACCACATGGGACACGTCTGGACTGGGGTGTGGTCATTCATGACCACTTCCATCCATATGTCTCTACGAAGGGGTAGATCCTACCACCAGGTCGAGGTCGAGTTGACGCAAAATACAAAAATACTCTGCTAAGCTTAAGAAGTCACCTGTAGTTAATTTGTTTTTTCTTCATGCAGTACGCTTAGTGCTTGAGCTGATTATCAAGGTACCTTTTCCTATGAATCCATTGTATCAACTCAGATTTGGTGTGACCCCTAATGTGAGTCTAAGGTCAGACTGACATTAGGGGCCAACACATCAGCACCGAAAAAGTGACTTACACTTTTTGGGAGGTGCTTTTCACTTGTTAGTGCTGATGTGTTGGACCCTGATGTCGGACTCACCTTAGGCTGACCTCAGGTGGTCGTACCAAATCCTCATAGACTCTAAACAAGTTGCAGATTACCCGGCGTGACTAATACTTTTTACAATCATCTATGTGGTGGTTTGCCTTTCAAACAAAACCAAGTGTCATTTTCCTCAGATTATCCATTGCTCTAACCACAGAACAACAAAGTGGTGGAAAAAAAGTGTTTAGGGGCAATGAAATCATTTTATTTTTTATATTTCTTTTGCGTGAAGTGACTTTACTATCTTTATTTTGCCACTCAGTCGCTCTGAGGTGAGAACATAGGAACAATACAAAATGGAGGTAGCATTTGGCTCAGATCGATACATAATGAGTTTGCTATAATTAGTTATATAATATAATATACAGAGCGTATGAGTCAACATTAAAATCAGAACAACTTTTTAATCAAGGTATGTCATATTTATGGGAAATGATTTTATGTGACCAATGTGTGATATATATATCACAGACAGACACATGACGTGCTTTCAATTTGGTGCCCTTTTGGTACTTTCTTTTTTTATCTGAACACCTAACACTTTCAACCCACCAATTTCTTAGTTAAAAAACCTATCATAAGAGGTGAGAAGGTTTTTTAAGACCTAAGGATTTATGTTATGCAATCTGCCTAGTTTATGTACGAGACTTACCACTTGTATAATTAATATAGTAATATGCAAATCTACCATTGCCAATAAGCTAATAATTAATATTTAATAAGATAATAATTTCTAATAATAAATAAAAATTTCAGGAACCAACTTGGCCCTATATTTCAGAACTAATAATGTCTGATATAAGTTTATATGTTAATGTATATCATTAGGGCTGTAAAAGGAGCAAATACAAAGCAGATATAGACATATCTATATTCATATATGCTTAATCAAATATCAGATATTTGTGGATATTAAAAATAAGACATGTAATTGTATTTGTTTACTTAGCCAAATATTGGATATGGATCTGGATGTAAGTGATTACACTTTATGTCATAAAAATTAAGGTTCTTAGTGGTGACACATATTTTGAGGCTAAAAACATAGGATGAGGGAGAGAAGTGGAGAGGGATCAAATTACTTATCGCTTATCACCATTTTGGTAAATCCTTGAGATTTGGATCCGACATTGTGTATCTATATATGGTACACTTTAAATATGTGAGCAAGAGGGTTGACATTAGTGCTTTAGAGGCCTAAACATAGCCTAAGTTTGATTAGGAGAGACTTGACCTAGTTGGGCTGGATTGGAAAACTAAAAAGCCAAATTTCAAAATCTAACATTAGTGATTGATCACCAACACCATGATCGACAATGCCGTGATCGATCACCAAGGCCATGATCGATCACCAAATCGTGATCAATCCCTAACTCAGTGCACGGGCTTCGGGTTTCACTTAAAAACAAATCTAGAACCTCATGCACGATATCCATGATAGATCATCATAGTGATCAATCACCAACTCAGTGCACGGGCTTCGGGTTTCACTTAAAAACAAATCTAGAACCTCATGCATGATATCCATGATAGATCATCATAGTGATCAATCACCAACACTAGGATAGATCACATGGTGATCGATAAAGTTTGTGATTGATCACCATAATAAAAAATTGTCATCAGGATTTGTGTTAGCTCATGATTTCACCCCAATCTTGAGTGGGATCCACTTGTGTGACCCAAACCCTATTTGTGCCATATTTAGGTTTAAAAGAACAAAGAAAGAATGAAAGATTTGAAGGAAAGAGTGTTTTGGGAGAATTGGGAAATGAGAGGAGAATTGTTTTCTCCAAAGAGTAAGGTGAGCCCAAAAATCTTAGATCTAGCTTGGGTTATAGTTGATTTTCAATATTATCCACCCATATGAAATTGATATTAATTCTATCAATTCCTATGTTAGAATTTTAGAATTTCTAGGTCTATGCTTGAGATTCATATCCATTGAAAGTTTTGGTAGCTTGAACATGTTGATTTGATCCATATTTACTTCAGTATTTTCGTGAAGCATCTTCATTGGAGTTTTTAAATGAATTTTGAAGCACTTGAGATACTTTGTTTTACATTTGGTTACATTTGGAATGAAAATACTTTAATTCCATAGATCTCTACATGTCCTTAGATTATGCCAAGCATCATTAATTAAATTTTTGGTTTTGGCTTTAAACACGAGATTTACATCTTCAGTTTTTGGCTTCATATATGATGTTGACCATATAAATATTTTTTATACAACATACTTATATGATAGTTACATTACTTTTCATAAGCATGGATTTAATAGATTTCTTTTGACATGTGGATTTGATACGATACCCCTATGTATGAAATTCTCTTTTCGGTTTGAAGACCTCTTTGTGGGTTGGTCTTTATGACACTCAAGTACCCAATTGCCTGGTCACATCAATTAGCGAAGATGACACTAGTTGCCCATAGATCCTTTATGGATGGCCTTATTAAACCTGCAGACCCTTACATGGGTTGGCCAAATATGACCTCGGAGATCGTTGAAATCTCTCACAATAGATATGTCTCCAATCTGCACTCCATCCTTTTAGTCATTTATAATGTAAGCTAAGTACCCTAGCCCACCATTCTGCAATGACACTCATAATGCAAAAATAATCTTAGGGAAACTCAATATTCCCTTGAATATAACCTCAAACTAATTAAGGATACTAATGGTCACCTCCTTGCTATAACAATCCACCTTAGCATGATGAGTGGCTAACCAATCCATGCCTAGGATGACATCAAAATCCTATAGATCCAATAGAATCAAGTTTGCTAATAGCTCTATTTCCCTAATCTTGACTACACATGACTTGTATACCTGCACAACAATCATAGTCTTACCAAGCAGAGTTAATAAAACTAGATTATAATCTAATGGTTTTGGTGTAGCTTCAATGTGTGTCATAAGTCTAGTAGACATAAATGAGTGTGTGGATATAGGATCAACAAGTACTTTAACATCATGTGAAAATAAATGAAGAATAAATGTCACCATAGTGCTGGACGCCTCTACATCTAACCGCATAGACTCACCCTTGTATCTTTAGTCTTAGCTTCCCATCAATAGGCTTGGCTGCCTGTTAATTCTTCATCATTGGGTACTCTCCAATTATATGGCCGACCTTCCCGCATTTGAAGCAAGCTCTTGTCTCAAGATAACAAACACCTGCATGCGTCTTTCCACAGTAAGGGCAAACAACCCTATTCTGTGGGATCTTAGTTTCAATCACTACATTCTTGAAAGTCTTGGCATTGTCACTAGCCTTTTTGAATCCATTTTGAAAACGATGTTTCTTTCCTTGATCTCGAATTTGTTGTAGCTCCTCACATTCTCTTTCAAACACCATAGCTATCACATTCCAAAACCCATACCTGTAAGGCTACTGTGGACATCGGGCGCCAACTTCGACGGGGAAGGTCGCCAACTCCTTTCTGGAGGGAGGGTTGGGCTTGCTTGGAGTTGCCACCAACTTAGGGTTGAACCGATGGAGTTGGACATTGGTTTTCCTCTTCGGGGAAGATGAGAGGTCTAGACTCGAAGGTCTAGGGGTTTAACTCCTATCACTGGTCTATATTCCTGAGAATGAGGGTAAGTTGTTTAGTTGCACTTGGGGAAGGTGTTAGACACCCAAATACTCGCATTTTAGGGTGGCTTCTCCCATTCACACAAGTCTTAAATTAAGTCAATGCCTAAGCTTTGCAGATTCTGAATTAAGTGTTTGCTGGATTTTTCTCAGGCTTGACACCTGATTTTAATTCAGGGTGAAA
This sequence comes from Platanus orientalis, assembly GCA_025762735.1. Lineage (NCBI taxonomy): Eukaryota > Viridiplantae > Streptophyta > Magnoliopsida > Proteales > Platanaceae > Platanus > Platanus orientalis. The sequence continues at coordinate 9,783 of JAOXJP010293476.1, read as the reverse complement.
TTCAAGCATTGGTTCCTAGAAAATCCAAAAATTGTCCTTTGTGTTGTTTTATTCTAATTACAAGAGACCCCTCATGGGTTAAGCCTTCAAAGGGATGGTAGAACCCTCTAAAATGTTTCTGGTTTGGCTTTTTAGGGTTAGGGTCAACCTTGGAATAAAAGGAAGAAAAGAGAGAAATTGTATTTTCTATGTTACAGGCTTAACACTTGTATTTCATCTCAATGCCTGAATTTAATTCAGGATGAAAATCAGGCGTTGAGAGCTAACTAAATCAACATGTTCATGTAGTCTTTTAAGATGGTTTGGTGGGTCTTTGTGCTGTAGGACCCCTGGTTTGGGTTAAGGGAAATTTCTAAGGTTACACTGTGCAACCCTAAGGGTCATAGCGTCAGGCCACGTGGAGATAGTCTCCCAAAGTAGGCCACTTGATCATCTGTTATAGGCCTAATGCCTGTGTTTTAGTATGACGCCTGAATATTCAACGCTTGAATTTAATTAAGAGGAAATTCAGGCTTTGGGTGCTAAAATCAGCAACGAACTTAAGTTTTTGAGCCACAAAAGTAGGGCCTAGAGGGGTAGGGTTTCTCCTGGGTCTTTGCATTACACCTAGGGTATACACACACTTAGCCAATTTTGGAAAACATGGTTTTTAACCCAGGCTTAACACCTAAAATTCACTCTAACGCCTAAATTTTCTTCTCAATGCTTGAAATTAAATTTAGGCGTTGGGAAGGAAATATGGGCCCACAGAGGTGCATATGCACATGGTTGAATTTAAGAGGCTATAGTAGCCATGAGATAGGCCTAGAGAAGAATCAGGGCTCCCTGGGGGTGGGTCCTAGATCTAAACGCTTGATTTTCTCTTGATGCTTGTTTGTTCAATGCCTAATTTTTAATTCTATAAAAATCAGGCGTTAGTTATTAGGAGAAAATCTATCAGCTAGATTTGTCGATTTTGAATCCCTTAGGGTTTTAAAAAAATTATGGAATTGTGTATACTAACAAGCAATATATATAAGAACATCATATAAAAAATTGGGTCTTAAATCATGCATACAAAATTCAAACAAAAATACCTAAATATTCAGCTCAACTAGGTCTCAAAAGACCCAGATTTTGGGGTCTGTTTGGGGAGCCATCTCGAGGGCTTTCACAGCTCCTAAAATCATGAAATTGAATACACTAGCTAGCATATATGTCTAGTCTAACATAGTCAAATTCGGGCTCACAAGAAAATCAACACTAAGGCATGTTCAAAAATAAAAAACAAGTAGAGGTTGTTGAGCCTCTACTATTTAACCCAAATTGAAGCAGTGTTTTAACATGAATTAGACATCATAACAACATGAAAAACTAACATATGATCAAGGGGGGGTGAACTAAACTCGAGTTTAGGCTTACCTTGGGTCTAAATGGCCTAGGGTTGAAGCAATCCACTTTTTCTTCTTCTTCTTCTTATCTCTTTTTAGGGTTAAGTTTTTTGCTTGCCAACCCAGGGCTGCATGAATTTGGGGCTATTTATAGCCCCAAATGTGATGTAGTGGAGGGTTGGGATCATCCCTAGGGTTAGCTAGGCAGAGGATTAAGATATGTTTAGCCAAAATGAGGTGGAGGGTGGAGGTTAAACATGGGGTGGATGGAAGAGATGCACTTGTGCTAATTAGCATGGATAGGTGAGTTGGACAGATGAAGGGGCAAGATTATTTTATGTTAACTGAATGGAGGGTGAGGATAGGAGTGTGTTAATGGGAATGGATTGATGACATGGAAGATGGGTATGGGAGATGCCATTAGGTAGGCTTCCATTGGTTGCAATCTTCAAGGGGGGCATTAAGATGCCAATTTGGGTGTCCTAGGAGATGCTCTAGGGATTTGAAATTCAAGATTTGGATCTAAGGGTGGTGGGTGAAAGAGAAAATGGGAAGATTCCAATCCAAGGGTAGGAAAAATTTACCTTAAGGTGTGAATGCATTAAATGTCATTAATGAGCTAAGTTAAAAAGTCTTAGCTCATTAATGATATTTATTGCTTTTTAGGGTTTTTGAACCCTCTCTTTGCCATCATGCCTCATGAGATCTTGAACTCAAAAGTTGGCCTAGTCTTTGTCATTTTTAGAGGTTGTAGATGCTCTGATTGTGCTGGTCCAGTTAGAACCAAATTGCGAAAAGGGTAAGGGGTGATTCAGGGTCTTTTGACCTAAAAAGCTCTCATATGCACTTTGGAAGGGCATAGTAAAATTGATCAGAGAATTGTCAGGTAACAGATGGTCCCAGGTCTAGGTGAGTCAAAGCCTCTGACTATGCAGGATTACGGTGCCTTAATAGGAAACTGGGTCAAAAACCATTTTTTACTTTATTAAAAAGGGAATGCTACTATTTTTTTTGTAAAATGTCGTCAGGGGCCATATTTGGGGGTATTAAACCTTGGGGAGTCTTAGAGCTACAGGAGTTGACAGATTGGCTATCGGGTTCTCGGGTAGTTGTGGAGAGGTTTTTGAAGCAGGGTTGTTTAGAGAGATTGGGTTTCTATAGTTGCTTGAAGCCGGGTAGAATTGAACTGTTGGACATTCTCTGAATCAGGAGTTTGTAAAATTATTTTTTGAGGACAGGGGTGAAATTGAGGAAATAGGCTAGACTTTGCTGCATTCTAAGTCCAGGAGAACTTTTAAGGGCATTCTGCATGCCAAATACAGATGAAAAGTGCTTTTTTGTGGGTTGGGCAGAAATGATGGCTTGGGCCATAGGGTTTCTACAATTTAGTGTGAATCTGATAGTCTTAAGGCTCTAAATTTACAGTAGGGTGGTCATTAACTAACTAAATTTCTGATTGTAGGTGAACTCTCAAGAGTCGATCGAGCACCTGATTTTTAAACTTGATTTGTTACACTTTTTAGAGTATTTAAGGGATTAAAAGGCAGATAAGTTTCATGAAAGTTTATGCTCCTTATATTGTTTTTCGAAGGCCTCACGATTCCAGAGAGATGGACACCGACTGATCCTGATTTGGAGGTCTGGACAATATTCTGGCTCCATATGAGCGAAATACAGCAAAATAACTTTTTGACCTCTTGGGGAAAGATTTAAGATTTCATATAGGTTTGAGATTTCGAATTCTTTTATCAGACCTAGAGATTTGAAGTTAAGGCCAAGGCCGAGACACAACAATTGACCTTTCAAGATTCGGAGATCGGATAAATCTCTAAGAGCTCTTGTAAGGGTCACATAGATTGAGAAATTGGTTATTGCTGTTCTCGAGAAATGTTTGTTTTGTGATGAGTTCCTTCGAGTAGGAAGACTCAAGAATGCATAAGAACTGAAATTACACCATTCGGACAACAAGAGAGGATTCTGGGATCTTTTGAGGATCTAGGGTAGATTCTCTGAGGTGAAAAGGGTAAAATGGCAATTTTTTGTCCACAGGTCAAAAAAAGTGAAAATGAGAATTCTTTGCCTATGATGCTTCATGACAAGAAGGCTTATGTAGGCAAGAGAAATTCAGTGATCTAAGTGGTAGATAGTGAGTTTTGGGCCTTTTAAGGCATAAGGGCAAAATGGTAATTTTTTCATTTATGATGCTTTGCTAGAGAAAGGCTTATAAGAGGTAGAAAACTTGTTGATGACATGGATGAATTCTTAAATGTGGACCCTTAATGTCCTGTTGATGCTTTTGAGAGAGATTAGGGTTTGTCCTAAAATTATACATTTTGGGCTGTGATAAGGTGCTTTGACTAGTTCACTTGCGACTAGAGCATCCAGGAAGACCTCTCTAGGAATGCCTAACCTCTTAGAGTCCATGTTTTCTCTTTCTAAGCCAAGGGTGCTTAGAGTCTTGATGCCTAAATGTTGTTATGCTATCCTAATGCTATCCAAAGACCTGAGTCAAAATTTGGGTGCTGACAGATGCCCCTCATTGGTATGTGTGGCTTGGTTGCATATAGCAAAGATGGAAGTGCCCTAATTTTGACTTGGGAGAGACCATGTTTCTTCCTTGTTTGTAACTCATGGATATTGGATAGGTAATTTTTGAAATATAGAACAATTTTGGTTGGGAAACTGATGATGGGCTGAATTTTTCTTTGACTTTGAATCAAGGTTTTGAAATGAGTTTGTTTTTAAAATGCATTCTCAGGTTTGAAAGTATACTCTCTTGGTGTTCTGTAAATTCCTTCATTCCGATTTTTGAAAATGGGTATTCACCGATGGAGGAACTTTTCTTGTTTTGAAAACATAAGCTATCCATGAGTTATACGCAAGCAAATGACATTTTCTCTAGCTTCTCGGGTGTTATTGTTACTGTATCCGCTACATCAGGAGAAATGTAAGTCATCAACATTGGGTTCAACTTCTTGAAAACATTGCGAAAAACTGGTCATGCAAAAAGCTGTAAACACATGAATCATTTAGATGACTTATGCACTTATATTTGCTTTTGGCTAGCTTGATGATTTAACTTGCATGAGTTGTTTGAAGTTTCTTACAAGATTTGCATGTTGACATGCTTTACATTTTCTAAATTGAGTGATTATTGATTCATTTATGAAGTTGATTGCTCGGATGTCTTTTTGTGACTGTCCTTTAGAGTTTTAATGGGACTCAACGAGGGATGTTAGTAAAACTCTCCCTAGAAAAAGCTATCGAAAAATATATGTAATCATGATTGAACATTGCTCGGTTTTACATCAATCATGGTACATATGCACTAAATATATGTAGTCATTTGTGACTTTACATCAGTTATGATATATAGCAGGATCGATCTACAACATTGTTCTTATCCCACTTGGGCGAATGCTGTATTTTGCGGGACTCATAGAGAGATTTTGGAAGCTCTCTCTAGAAAAGCTATGGGACCTTGGAAAGTCAGTGCTACGCATCCATAAAGCAATGGCTACATAGGCTATTGATTGATCCATGACAATATTTTTGTCCCACTTACACATTGCCAAGGTGGGGGGACGTGCAAGGGAGAATTAATATGATTCTCTCCGAAAACTGGGGTGGGATCCCGTAGGATTGGGTGTTGTGCCTTGCCCAGTTGATAAGAACCCAATATTTGCTAAAGTAGGTATAGCACACAACATTTGAAGGTGACTGCAACACAATGCTTATATCCCAATAAGCAAGCGTCATTGAGGTCGGTGTTAATAGGTCAGTTTGTTGAGCGGTGAGTGTCTGTGAGCATGGGGGCCCACTTCAGCTCATGTTCTGTGGACATCGGGCACCCATTACTCCTCGAGGGTTGCTAACCCCTTTGGGATGAGGGTTAGGCTTTTGTTTGGAGTCGCCACCAACTCGGGGTTTGATAGACAGAGTTGGATGTTAGTTCTCCTCTTCGGGGAAGAGGGGGAAGTCTAGACCCGAAGGTCTAGGGGTTTAACTCCTAATACTGGTCATCATTCCTGAGATTTAGGTAAGTTGCTTGGTTGCATTTGGGGAAGGTGTTAGGCACCCCAAATACCCTCCTTTTTAGGGAGGCTTCTATGATTCACACAAGTTTTAGGTTATATCAAAGTCCAAGCTTTGTAGATTCTGAATTAAGTGTTTGTTGGATTTTTCTCAGGCTTGACACCCGATTTTACTCCGAATGCCTAAATTTTCAATGCCTGAATTTAATTCATGGTGAAAATCAACCGTTGGTTTCTAGAAAATCCAGAAACTAGCCTTCATACTAACCTATTCTAATTTACAGGAAAACCCCTATTGAATTGGACCTTCAAAGGGATGATAGACCCCTTTAAGATGTTTATGGTTTGGATATTAAGGGTTCGGGTCAACCTTGGAATGTGGGGAAGAAAATAGAGAAGTAGTGTTTTCAGTGTTATAGGCTTTATACTAACCAATTCTAATTCGTGCTCCTAAGAATGTTTTTTTGGGTTTGGGCAGAAATGATGGCTTGAGCCATAGGTTTTCTGCAATTTAGTGTGAATTTTATAGTCTGAGGCTCTGAATTTATAATAGGGTAGCCACTGACTAACTTAATTTTTGTTTTAGATGAACTCCTGGGAGTCGGTTGAGCACTTAATTTTTAGACTTGATTTGTTGCAGTTTTTGGAGTATTTGAGGGAATCTTGGCATATCACGAAAGTTCCTATTCCTTAGATAAATTTTTGAAGGCCTTGCAATTCTAGATAGATGGGCACCGATTGACCCTGATTTGGAGGTTTGGAGAATATTCTGGCTCCATATGAGTGAAATGCTGAAAAACAACGTTTTGACCTCTTGGGGAAGATTTGAGATTTCATAGAGGTTCAAAATTTCAAAGTTCACTTCTCAAACTTGAAGATTTGAAGCTAAGGCCGGGATCGAGATATGGCGACTGATCTTTCTGGATTTGGAGATCGGATGAATCTCTGAGAGGTCATTTCTTGGTCAAGGTTGTCATAGATTGAGAAATTGGCTGTTGCCAGTCTAGAACAATATATGTTCTATGATGAGTTCCTTAGAGTAGGGAGACTAAGGGATGCATAAGATTTAAAATTACACCATTCGAACAACGGGACAGTCTTCGGGGATCCTTTGAGGGTTCAGGGGTAGATTTTCTAAGGTGAAAAGGGTAAAATGGTAATTTTTTGCCCATGGGTCGATAAAACTGAAAAGGAGAATTCTTCTCTTGTGATGCTTTATGACAAGAAGGCTTATGTAGGTAGGAGAAATTCAATAATCTGGATGGTAGACAGTGAGTTTTGAGCTTTTTAAGGAAAAATGGCAAAATGGTAATTTTTCCATCTGTGATGCATTGTTGGAGAAAGGCTTATAGGAGGTGGAAAACTTGCTGATGACATGGATGGGGTTCTTAAATGTGGACCCTCAAAGTCCTGTTGATGCTTTTATGAGAGATTAGTATTTGTCTTGAAATAGTCCATTTTGGGTTGTAATAAGGTGCTTTGACTGGTTTACTTGCGATTGCAGCATCCAGGGAGACCTCTTGGGGAATGCCTAACCTCCTAGAGTTAAGTGTTGTTCTTCCTAAGCCAAGGGTGCTTAGAGTGTTGATGCCTAAATGTTGTTATCTTGTCCTTATGCTACCACATGACCCGAGTCAAAATTTGGATGTTGACAAATGCCCCTCTTTGATATGTGTGGCTTTGGTGCATATAACAAAGAAAGAAGTGCCCTAATTTTGACTTGGGAGAGACCATGTTTCTTCCTTGTTTGTAACTCATGGATATTGGGTGGGTAATTTTTACAATATAGAATGGTTTTGGCAAGTGTCAGCACCCAAATTTTGACTCAATGCTTAGATGGTTTCATTACAACATGGGATAGAACTAAGGTCTAGACACCTTTGAACTTTGAATAGGCAGGCATTCTCAATGGACATTCTGGTTGTGAACACAATGAAAATACTCTAAACTATCATCATATTGAATTTTCCAACCTTTATAAGCCTTCCCACATTAAAGCATCGAAAGTCTGGTAAATTATCATTTTACCCCTACATCCTAAGGAATTTACATCAGACCCGATCAAACTCGAATTTTCAACTTCTTTACATCAACAAGAACACCTTGACTTCAATTTGTCAACCTTCATGAGCTTTCCCACATTGAAGCATTGAAAGGTTGGCAAATTACCACTCTACCCCTACACCTTTAAAAGCCCAAATACGACTCAGTCAAACCCCACTTTCCAACATCTTTTCATCAACAAAGACACCTTGAATTTGTCAACCTTCATAAGCCTTCCCACATTGAAGCATCGAAAGGCTGGCAAATTACCATTTTATCCCTACATCTTCAGGAGTTCAAATCAAACCCAATCGAACTCCAATTTTCAACTTCTTTACATCCACAAGAACACCTTGACTTCAATTTTTCCAACCTTCATAAGCCTTCCCACATTGAAGCATCGAAAGGCTAGAAAAATACCATTCTACCCCTATATCCTCTAAAGGTCAAATCAATCCCATTTGAACCCATTTTCTCCACAACTCTCCAAAATACTCTCTATAAGGGAAGCATCTAGGTCTTAGCAACTTTCACCAGGCTTCCAACATTAAAATCTCAAAAGGCTGGCAAATTACCATTTTACCCTTCTGCCTTCAAAAGCTCAACTCACTATCTATCATCCAGATCACTGAGTTTCTCCTGCCTACATAAGTCTCCTTGTTGTGAACCACCACAAGCCAAGAATTCTTATTTTCACTTTTTCCAAACCCAGGGCAAAAATTACCATTTTACCCTCGTACCCTTTTCATTATCAAGAATTTACCCTTGGAACCTTAAAGGACCCCCGAAGCTTCTCTCGTTATCCGAATAGTGTAATTTCAAATCCTATGCATCCTTACTTCTCCCCATTTTAAGGAACTCATCACAGAGTAGATATTGCTTGAGAATGGCAACAGCCAATCTCTCAACTTATGATGACCCTAACCAAGAAATGGCCCTTGCAAAAACCCCCTACAGATTCATCCAATCTCTGAATCCAGAAAAGTCAGTGGCCATACCTCAGCCTTAGCCTTAGCTTCAAATCTCTAGGTCAGAGATAAAAAGTTTGAAGTCTTGAACCTCTGTAAAATCTCAAATCTTCCTCAAAAGGTCAAAAGGTTGTTTTTCCACTTTTTGCTCTTTTCGAGCAGAATGCTTTTCAGGCATCCAAATCGGGATCAGTCAGTGTCCATCTCTTTAGAATCACGAGGCCTTCAAAAAGTTGTCTAAAGAACTAGGGCTTTCATAAAATCCATTTGCCAAGATTCCCTTAAATACTCCAAAAAACATGGAAAATCAGGTCTAAAAATCAGGTTCTCAAACGACTCCTGGGAGCGCATCGAAAATCAGAAATTCAGATAGTCAGTGGCCACACCACAGTAAATTTAGAGCCATGAAACTATCAAATCCATGCTAGATTATAGAAACCCTGTAGCCTCAGCCATCATTTCTGCCCAAGCCAAAGAAAAACACTTTTCATCTGTATTTGGCATGCGGGATGCCCTTGAAACTTCTCCCGGACTCAAAATGTAGCAAGGTCAGAGCCATTTTTTCAAAATCACTCCTGTCCTTAATAAAGCATTTCACAAACTTTAGGTTCAGAGAATGTCCAACCAGTTAATCCCATCAGCCTTCAAGCAGCTACCGAAACTCAATCTCTCCAAGTGACCCGGCTTTGAAAATCTATCGGCAACTGCCCAAGAACCCAGCATCCAAATCTATCAGCTCCTATAACCTTGAGACTCCCCAAACCTTAAAGCTCCCGAATATTGCTAATGGCGGCATTGTACATAATAACCAACAGAATTTCCAGCCCAATACTGTCCAATTGCTAAAAAAAGGGTTTTTGATCTGGTTTCCTGCTCAGACACTGTAATCCGGCGTAGTCAGAAGCTGTGACTCACCTGGACCTGAGGTCATCCGTCAATTGACAATTTTCAAATCAATTTTACCATCTTGCCCCTCCAATATTTTCTAAGAGCATTTTAAGGCCAGTAAACCCCTAATTTCACCCCTTGCCCTTATCGTAATTTGGCTCCGACTGATTCATTACGACTAGAATGTTTGGGACTTTAGAAATAGTCACTGAGTTTTTATATTTTGGAGCATAAGGACCCATAAAGTAAGCTATACAGGTAAATGGAGAAAATCAATGTATTTTAGGGTTAATGAGCTCATCATTTCTGGATTTTAGCTTATTACCCTTATTAAATGCATTCACACTCATAAAAGACCTAAATTTCCTCACCCTTGGTTGAGAATTCCTATGATGTCCCCCTTAAACCACCCTTTGCCAAACCATGGGCTATAACCACCCAACCAATCACAACAGCCCATGAGGGTGACATGGCACTACA
>JAOXJP010293466.1:0-18673 GCA_025762735.1 Platanus orientalis | reverse complement strand
TATTAGATCGATATAACGTATTTTCAGGATTCATGTTTAATGGTTTGAGTATTTTTTAAGGCCGACTCTCAACCTGATGCCACCCTCCTCCTTTATCCGGGCTTGGGACCGGCAATGTTTGAAGATACAAACATTGGCGGAGTTATAAAAGACCTACTCTAAGTGTCTTTATTGATCAACACATTAAAGAGACTCTTAATAATTCTAAATAACACCTAAAATTATTCTAAATTGAAACTAACTCTCTTGCTATAGTTCTTATTACAAAATTACTTTTTAAAACAATAAACTTAGAAAAAATACCCTTAAAACAGTAAAATAAAAACTAAGTTCTTAAGGCCTATTGGGCCTCTTCCAAAATCTTTCTTGGGCCTTGATCTTGGGCCTCAAAATGGGAAACATGGTGTCTAACGTAACCAATGGATGGCTGCTGCATCAATGAGTGTTTAAGTGGTTTGGGTCATGGGATGTTTTTGTAATAAGGAAATTTGTCAGGGTTTTGTTTATAATTTTATGGTAGGGTTGTAGTTGTAATAAGGCAAAATCCCCCTTGGGATTTTATGCATTTAAGTGGGGAACGACTGCACCCAATTTTCCTTTCTTTTGTGGCTTAAAAAATCAGTAAGGGGACCACATAAGCTGGTCGTACAGCTATAAAGTTGGCCACCTTTGGGACTCTTTCAAGTCGCATAGAGGGGCCACCTTTGGGACTGTTTGGTGTGTTGGCCGTGGGCCTCTCCCCCTAATCTTTCTCTCTCTTGTCGTGGGGTAAGGCTGTTTGTTGTTGTTGTTCTCTTCTTGCCTCTCGTGGCATCTCCTTCAATATTCCACTGGTTTTGTCAATACCGCCATTAAAGCATAATTGCAGTTCTGATTTTTGTACATTTTATGTAACTTGAGACCTTAGAATTTAATGAAATTCTTTATGGGAATCTTTCTAATTCATAAAATTCTGATGCGTAAGTAGGGGTATTTTGTGGGCATGCTCTTGAAATTTTAGAATTTCCCTTCTAGCTATTTTCTTTGCTATCTTTCATTCTTTTCTGTTTTAAGTCTCTTCTATGCATTATAAACCTCTGCCCTTTCTGCTTTCCATTTATCCTTTAAATTTTGATTCTTTTGGGTTTCTTTTCCCTAAGCCTAATTACATAAACCAGTCCTGAAGCTTCCACAATCCTTTTGACCCATCTCCTCACATCCAATTTGGGTAACCAAATTTTTTCTTGCACCACTTCTTGCACTATCTCTCTCTTAATCCATTTCCTCCAAGTTCTTTGTCTAAATCACCGATACTCACATGTTGTATTATGAGGGCCAAAGGCAAGGGTCCAGAGAAGTTTTTTGATTCAGAATTGACAGTTGATATTGAGTTCTGGAGTTATGATGTAGGATATCAAAGAAATCTAGATTCCTACACCTGAATTAATTAAAACAAGCCAAAAGAACGAGTAAAGAATGATTTTTGAAATTTAAAGAATGCTGAAAATTTAAATAAAGCTATCATGAACCTAATCTTTAAAGAAATTAGCGAAAATCAAAGAGACTAATTCAATAAAGAGGGGATTATCAAAGAGAAGCAGGAATTCAAAAAGGAATGAAGGAATTAGAAGAAAGCCTCAAATCTGGCCAAAATCAAGAACGATGGGTTTTTTAAATTTGAAACCTGAAAAACGTGGGGACATGTAGCCCCCCCTATTTGATGTATGTTTTTAATTCTTAAAAGAAAAATAACAAAATAAAGATGGATAGATGTTACGGCTGGTGTAGGTTGGGTTTACGGTTCAAGAAGAGGATTTTTTAAGAAAACCTAGGAATTAGGGTTTAAAATTGGGGATTCTTGTATAGATGGGTGTGTTAGGTCAAATGGATGAATAAACCTAGAAGGAATTAGGTTTATATTAATTTTTAAAGAAAAAATTAAAAAAAGTTTGCTTGCTGGAAACTTTCCAGAATTCAAGAAACTAGCAAAAATGAGGCAAAAGAACAAAGGAGAAAAGATTGAGAGATGGATGGAGAGTGGTAAGACAAATAATGATGTTAAAGGAAGTGTAAAAGAGGAGATTAAAAAAAAAGGGAAATAATTCTTTGCAGAAATTTTAAAGAAAGAAAGATAATGTCGAATTAGAGAAGAGAAAGATAAATAAAGATTTAGAGAAAAAAGAAGAAAAACTCACCTTCATGTGAGAGGTACAGAGAGAGAGCCAAACCGTGGACCTAAAAAAACACTTCAATTCATAAATTCTCTTCACTTAAAGTATAAGATGTCTTTATGACCTATTTATAATAACAAAATGAAATTGGACTGCATTAAAATACCCCTCCCTTGTATGGTCAGCCCAAAAAAAACCAAAAAAAATTGTAAAATATTTCTGAAAAATCTAAAAACAGTTCTCAACTTCTTCTAAACTAATTCCAACTCCCTACCAACTTTCTAATTTGGTTCTAATGGTCTTATTACAATATATTCATCCACTAAATACTCTAAAATAATGAAGAAAACTCCTAAAAGTTTCCAAACTCTTCCAAAAACTTGAATTTTCTTCATTCTTGAAGCGAACTCTTTTATGTGGTGGAATATACATCAACTTGTTGGCGTTGTCCGCATCAAGTTACCTCATGTAGCCGGATACGAGTGATTTTTCTTTGGAGTAGAACTTTGAGAAAGGGGGAGAGACAATAAAGGAGACATCAGCCATCCATTTTTGTTGGTGCCGGCACTGTTAATGGTGGTATTAAGGTTTGTAATTATTGGTTTACCAAACAAAAATAGAAAAAGAAAAAAGTTTGTAACTGCTGGCCATTTGCTGTCACCCGGCACAAGCTGCTCATTACTCGCTTGCTGCTCCTGCAATTTTTGGGTGGGAGGCCAGCCACCTGTGATGGCAACTGTGGATGAGCCAAACCACAAGTCATCCCTTATTTTTGCTGTCTCACCTCTAAAAGCATGGAAAGAGCTTTCCCTCAGCTCATCCAAACACCTCCTTAGTGGTTGACGGATCCGCTGGATACTGCTTGTATTCATTCAGCGATAGTTTAATGTGAAAGCTGTTGTTCCACATCTTTTGTTGAAGAAATCTAGAAATTCATTGAATTTGTAGATAATTAGTATCATAAAATGTGATGCTCTGAATGATGTTGTATATGTATTCTATGTCATCAATAAGTTGTGGCCACTGTTAACTTATTATTGTTCACCCATATCTTAGACTTTTTACAATGTTAGTTTTCTATTCAAAACGTTATGAATAACTGGTGTTGGTGCAATTTATTGAAAGGAGATTTAGGAATGTTATCTGGGGAGGTCATACTAGATAGTCATTTCAGTGGCATAAGGCCTATATATATATATATATTTGAGAGATAAATGGCAAGACTTTATTAAGTAAAAAGGCGACAACAACAAGTGAAGAAAAACCATCACCAAGGAGGTGAGGGAAACATGAACAAAAAAACAGGAGAGAAACAAAACAAACGAGACAACAAGCAAACAGCTACATCTCCTCACACCAAAAAGGAAACCAATCCTCTTCCTCAAACTTGTCCCTGATAGAAGTCCAATCGAAAAGCATCCTATAAATGTATAGAAAGATATTCGATGTCTTTTATTCTCCAAGACAGCATATCCTTGTTGATTTCTGAGCTTTTCAGCAATGATAAATTTTTAAAGAAAATGGAAGCCAAGGTCAAATTTTGCTGTCTAGTTTAAGACTACGTCCTAACTTGGAATGGTTTGTCTACTTTGTGCAGCTATTTCTTTGATTTCATTCTTAGTTTGTGGCCTTTTTGATTGAAATTTAGAAATTTGACATTTAGTGCATGATCTTATCTTTTAGTGGGTGATCTGTTTGGGCAAGTTCGAAAGAAACATCCATGGGCTGATCCAAAAATAGTGAAGGTAATGGTTTGCTATTATCTATTATAATTTAATAAATAAACTAGCATTGAGCTGCTTCTTTTTTACTCTAGTTTTTGCTGCCATGTCTGCTTTCCTGTAATAGCAAGTAATAGATGCCAAATTATATGGATTACTTGGTGAAAGGACTGCAGCGGATGATGAAAAACCTTCAAGAAAGAAGAAGGAAAAGCCTGTTAAAGTTGAGGTAGCCATGTTTGCATACCTTTCAGATATAGTTCTGCAATTCTGCATACATTATTGTTGCTGCTAGATGAGTCAACCCTTTTTCTGCTCACTTCTGTAGGAGCTAGTCTGTGCTATGGATACTCCTTCAATGCCACCCTCTGAAGAAGAACTTAATCCTTTTGCGATATTCCCTCAACCAGAGGAAAATTTTAAGGTAGAGAATGATATGATTTTCAACAGTGTCTTTATTTCAAGTTTAACTGTTTATTGACTTGTTAGTTAATAAATACTTTCCGTTCCTTTTCCTTTTTTACACAATTTTCCTTGACCACACTTGCACATTGAAAGTGGAAACTCCTTTCGGAGCTCCAATTGTAAGTTAATATAGTACAATCTCAATGCCAGCTGATGCTGTGAGATTTATGATGTTGTAAAACTCTGAAAAAAATTATATACTCTTCTCGTTATAAAATTTTACTTGCCAATTATTGCATTTGTGAATCTTATCTGGGTGGTACATTCTTCCTAGTTCCATTTATTCAGATTGAACAACCTGAGTTGAATGAATAAAAGGCTGTTTATGCAGAAGAAAGTTGCATTTTGGATTATCTTATGCTTATATTAATTAGGAGTTGGCAGATGTGACGAAAACATGTGCTGTCTTCTAGGGGTGTCAATTCTTGATCCAGTTAATCATCCTGATCTATTCTTCTGGTTTGGTTTCACATATCTTAAATTTGTGATCAATAAAATTGTCGCATTCACTTGGGCATGCCACAACTTGAACTGATTCTACAAGACCTGATATGACTAAACTCTGCAATCTTTCCAAAGAACCTGATGAACCCCTATGGTCTGGCTTTATGTCCAAAATGAATAATAAATGGGTCGGGTTCAGGTTGAGTGTTTTCCAACTGATTTGACTTGGCTCATTGCCTCAGTTACCATCTTCTCAAGTGCAAATGCAAATTCAGTTGCTCTACCTTGGCAGATGCAACGAAAATGTGTTTCCTTGGTACATGTCAACCAAATGAATTTTTTGATGTATTTGTTTCTGGAACTGTTTCTCTGAGAAGTGCTTCTAGGCTTTTATGAGAAATGACCTCTGATGTTATTACTGATTTTGTTTTCTCTCATAAAATTTGGGTAATGTGATTATCCAAACATATTCATATCATGATCTTTATTCGTCTTTTAGACTTTGATGTAGCTGGGTCATACTTGTCTTGTGGATTATTAGGTGCATACTGAAATATTTTTTAGTGATCGGCCTGTGTTGAGAGTGTGCAACACAAAGGAAATGCTTGAAAAGCATTTGAAAGCAACTGGAGGCAGAGTCTTCAGTCGCTTCCCGCCTGAACCAAATGGGTATCTCCATATTGGTCATGCCAAGGTAATGACATCTAATAAGAGAACTCTGAGACCTATAATTTTATTGGGACTGGTTTATGTTTATCTAATAGCAATAATGCAGGCAATGTTTGTTAGCTTTGGGCTGGCAAAAGAAAGAGATGGATGTTGTTATCTGAGGTCAGCATTGCTCTTTTCAGCTTCTTTCGTTTACCTATTTTGTTATCTTGCTTATGCTGTTAGAAGTGATCTATTATTTAGTCCACTAGATCATCATCATTGTTTCTGCAGTCTCAATTCTATGCATTTACTAGTTGCTGGTATATGTCAGTCTTTTTGGTGATATTTGTGTTCTAAAGACCCACTCCATTTTTGTAAATCCCATTTATTGGGTGGATTTAATTTCACTGATCTGTAAATAAAGTGGTAAACTCTTACAGTGAAATCAATTATAGTTTAAACCCTTTGTTTTATGTTAAACTAGATTTCATTTGTTCGACTTCATGGGTTCATCCATGTGGTCAAGCTTCTCATTGAATGGAATGGTAATGATAGACTGCACAAAATCAATCCTCTCTTTTTTATTTTTATTTTTTTATCTAATATAGAATGCTAGGTGGATAGAATTTATTGAATGAAATGGTAAAGAGGTTTTTAAGAGCTGATTTATTGGAAGTAAGAAAAATGGTGGAGTTTCTTGTTGCATTAATTGCATCTTAGAAAGTTCGATGGGGGCACTCATCGTCATTCTCCACACATATTTTGTATATGTCCCTGACCCGATGATATTACTACATTAGAGGCTATCAGATCACTGGTTATATATAAACAAACACTCATTCAAATATACAACCCTAGATTTGGGAGAAATTCTTGAATATATTGTAGTAACAGATAGAATCACAAACAGAATCATATGTGCATTGACTTGAGCATCAAGGGCCATAGTTTAGCTATCGCCACAAATTATTTATTTATTGGATATTGTAATTCGGATAATTAATTGTGTTCTTTTAAGCTCCTTTTTTCTTGGAAGTCTCAGAACTCTCATCAAAATGAACGAAGAGAAAAGAGGTCTCAGGCTGCTGTCTTCTGATTTTAATATTGATTTCTGTGTCTGCTAGGTATGATGATACGAACCCTGAAGCTGAGAAGAAAGAGTATATTGATCATATTGAAGAAATTGTTCAGTGGATGGGTTGGAAACCATTCAAGGTACAATTTCCAATCTTCTTTAATGATCCATTTAGTGCTTTATTTGTGGTAACATTTAACAGCTATCAGATTTAGCAGGTCACTTACACAAGTGATTATTTTCAAGATCTGTATGACCTAGCTGTGGAGCTGATACGGAGGGGCCATGCTTATGTTGATCATCAGGTTGCTCATAGACTCTAATACAAAGCAAGTTTCATTTACGTGCTTATGATTTTATGGCCAGATGCTTTTGCTCTGTGCAAAGAAATGCATTAACTCCATGTATGATGGATCCAATTTCTCATTTTTATGATATGGTTGATTATGGGTGACTGCATAGCTTGACATTATCTAGTTATGGAGTTAGCTGTAGTCCACGAACCCGTTATGCTGGTGAGTTATGAGATACAAGGACTGATATCCAAAGGAGGGATTGATGTCTTTATCCATGGTAGTTTTTTTTTAATTCACTTTTCCTTTTTTTTTTTTTTTCGTTGTATGTTTAATTTTAAATTTTTGATGGAGGAAGGAGGGGGCTTTGCATTGGTGGGATGTTCCTTTTTACATAGATGGTTAGGGAAAGTTGTTTATTATAATGCCTTGTTGATTTTAGACTCCTGAAGAGATAAAGGAGTATAGGGAAAAAAAGATGAACAGTCCTTGGAGGGATAGGCCAGTTGCGGAATCATTGAAGCTGTTTGATGACATGAGGCGAGGCATGATTGAAGAAGGAAAAGCAACACTTCGAATGAAACAAGACATGCAGAGCGATAATTATAACATGTATGATCTAATTGCATATCGTATAAAGGCAAGTGTGCACCTTTAAAACTTCAATGATTACTGAGATTTACAGCTCTAAACTTTTGTTGCTTGCTGAGGTTCTGGAGTTACTCATATTTCCATGGATTGATTTTCTGTCCAGTTTACTCCTCATCCACATGCCGGAGACAAGTGGTGCATTTATCCAAGTTATGATTATGCTCATTGCATTGTGGATTCTCTTGAAAATATCACACATTCGGTATGTTCCATTGTTTTGCATGATATGTTTAATTCTTTATTGCAATTATCTAGAGCAAAGTTGTCTGTGACAAATTCAAGATGTTGATGTGTTGTGACAGACAAATTCAAGATGTTGATGTGTTGTGATGTATGTAACATTAAGGAATGTCTGACAAATTCAATATGTTAATTTGTTTGTGTTGTCATATATGTGAAATACATCTTGTAGATGTATGCATCATATCAGTCATGATTTTTCAATGAAGTGAAGTATTGCCCTTGAAAAATGTTTGCTCAAAAGAATTAAGATATTAGTGAATATCCAAAGAGAAATAAATCTTTAAATTGGTGTCCTTTACTTGTTAACTCCAATATACTACCTAAATGAAATTTATAGGGTTCCAAGTTATAACTGAGCATCAAGCACCACTCTAGATTAAGAATTTTTCCTGTACAAATGATGTAAAGAAGAAAAAAGGAAAAGAAAAAGTGAACAAATCATCAAAAGAACTCCATAGGTAAAGAATGTGATGCAGAATGACATAACTAAGATTGTATTGTTTTTATGTCTCTTATTGTTTACATGGCTTTATAGAATTTTCTCATTTTATATATTAGATAAGGGGTCCGACTATTAGATTTTGAGCTTTGGGTCTTCTTTTAGTGTTTTTTTACAGTCCCATAGGTTTTGGTCACGTTGGTAGAGTTTTTTGCATGTTTTAATGCGTAGGGAAAGTATTATAAATTTGTCCAATAGGGCTGGACACCCCACCTATTGGAACACAAATAGTTCTTATAACTCCACTTTTGGGGTATAAAGGAATGAATGTTGAATATTGGCTGCTACCACTGTTTGGTTGAGTGATTCCCAAACCCAAGGAGTGATTTCTAGAACCTTAGAGTGATTCTAGGTATTTTCTTCTCATCTTTCTACAGAGTTTTACACTATTCCATTGGTGCCGTCAATCGCATAGTGTTTTCCGTTTAATGAAGTATGGATAAAGTTGATATATGGTCAGATTTGCAAATTTCTTTAAGTATTGATGTAGCTTAGGAGAGAGCAGCAAGCACATGTACTAGTGATACCAGTCTTTTAAGACTTGGACGAACTTCCTTTGAAATAAAACAATTTACCAACTCCTTTCTTTCTTTCTTCTTCTTCTTCCTTTTTTTTTTTGGTGGGGTGGGGGCACTGGGGTGTTTGTTGGGTTGAGATTTGCCATATGTAGAAGAGGAGTGTTGTGCGGACATGTAGGACCCTGTTGGGTTGCCACCTCAGCTGTTATGTGTAAGAAATGCTTATCGTCCAAACTTCTTTGCTATCCATTTGGATCCATCCCATATACACTAAATGTAAATAATTTTTTGTTTTCTTTCTGCTCGTTTATCTCTCAAATTTTTTTTTTTTGTTTTGTTTTCTTTCTATTATTTTACTTTTTTTGAATACGAAAGAGTACAATGTCTATTCTTTTGCTTTTTTTTTTTTTTGAATACAAAGGAATATAATATCAACAACCAAGCAAGGAATTCAAGGACTGTTCTATGAATTTTTTTTGAGAGACTGGGTGTCATGCTTATCAATGCCTCCTAGAATGACACATGCTCGGATAAGTGAGTGGGTCCCTCTCCCATGTGGAAGAATGAAGGTTAATTTTGATGGAGCTTCTTTTGGCAATCTAGGGCCAGCCAGATATGGTTGTGTTATGAGAGACTCTCAAGGAAGTGTAATGCTCGTTAAAGGTGGCCCCTTAGGGAGTGGTGATGCTGTCCAATCTGAGGTGATGGGTCTTCTTAAAGGCCTTCGCTTGATTAAGATGAATGATTGTGTGATCGAAGGGGATTCTAAATCTGTTATCTTCTGGGGGAAAGGTAAGAGTGGTGGATCCAAGTGACTTTACCACTTTATTTGTGAGATCAGAGACCTTGTTAGAGAGCTCAAGGTTGAGGTGTTGCATGTACCAAGGGAGCTGAATTCGCTAGCAGATAAGGTGGCTAAATGGAGTGTGTTGCAGCACCATGTGTTTATTGGGGACCATGTGCTGTTAGTTTTTTGTTGCTTTTGTTTTTGGCGGTGTGGTTAGCTGTGTGCTAGCCTTGTTTGGGCTGTATTTGGGTTTCTTTGTTCCTTCTTTTTTTATTTTTATGAATAACAAAGAATATATATTGAAAAGAGAAGGAGAAAAAGAGGAAAACATACAAACTAGCCAACCTGCTACAAGAACCAACAGAAAACAAAGGCAACTACATCAACACTCCGGTAAAAAATCCCTTCAAACATAAATGTTTGTCTAACACTCCACTTAGCTATTTTATCAGCTAATGAGTTTTGGTTCCCTGGAACATGATGTAATTCAGCATCTAAGTCGTTGATGAGAGACTTGATTTCAACAATGAAATGATTCAATCTTCATGAACCACATTTGTCCCCCCTTCCTTAAGAGATGACCGTCAAGGAGTCTCTCTCTAAGATACAATCTTTAATCCCTTTATCTCTCGCAAGCTTCAGCCCTTCCAATAAGCCCATGGTCTCCGCTTGAATTGCATCACTCACCCCAATAGGCCCCCCTTAACTCCAATAATTTAACCTTGATAATCATGCATGACACACCCTTAAGCTGCCGGCCTTGGATTTCCAAAGGAAGCACCATCAAAATCCACTTTATATTTCCCCATGTCTGGAGGATTCCACAATTGAATGGGAACTATATTAGCACAATTGGAATCCGAGATGCATGAAACCCAATCCTGAACCATGCCATTCAAAGAACAATTCTTAAATTCCTTCTTCACAAGAACCCAAGAACTAGACAATGAAATTGATGATTTCCCACACGCTTCTAGCTTTGTCTTAAAAAACCCTCTTATTTCTCTCGTTCCAAATCCCCCACACCACCCCTTGAAGAATAACATTGATAAATATTTTGCCCCGAGCCCCTCTTCCCCATTGTATGAACAAGCCATCCACAAATTCCGGCATAAAAAGTGAAGGCTAAGTGTTTGTTTGAAGTAGTTCCACACTTTTGAAGTGAAACCGCAATGGAGAAAGATGTGGTTGCCCGATTCCACTTCCATCCTACAAATGGGGCAAATAGAGAGGGAAATACATAAGAAAGGCCTTCTTTTCTGTAATACATCCATTGTATTTTGTTTTCGTAGAAAGGATATCCAAGAGAATGCCTTAACTCTTGAAAGAGCTATTGAATTCCAAATACTAATGGTTGGGAATTGAGGTATCGAAAGGGGGGGGGCTTTGGTCAAAATAGAGAAAAAAGATTTGGATGAAAAAACACCATTGGATGAAGGGGCCCACATGCGGGAATCCCTATTGTCTCCATCCACAAAAACCAAACAGAGATTCTCCATCAAGTTATCAATAATAGGGATTTCCCATTCATAAGGATCTCGAGAAAAGGAGAGGTTCCAATCAATACCATTTACCCCTTGGGATAGGACTTCAACCGCCTTGGCCTCTTTATGCACAACAATGCGAATGATAAAAGGGTAGGCTATTTCACGGGTAGTGTCCCCCCACCATAGGTCCTTCCAAAAATGGATTTTCCTACCATTCCCTAGGAGAAAACAAGTATGAGGATAGAATAAATGATTCACTTGGGAAATGCGTTGCCAACAAAGGGAATGAGATCGATGAAGGTTCCAATTACAATCCCACCCATTATCGTCATGCCCGTATCTACTGAGAATGGTGGAATGCCACAAGCTCCCCTGATCTGTCGTGAACCTCCACAACCATTTTCCCAACAACGCCAAATTCCTCTACCTTATTTGACCCAAACCAAGCCCTCCTTGCTCCTTAGACTTCACCACCACCTCAACCTCAATCCCCACCATGCATGTCTTGAACAAATTCACTTTCAAATCTTTTTTCTTAATAAAATTCGTTATTCATAAAAAAAAAAAAACCAAAAACAAAAACCTTATCCCAACTAATTAAGGTCATCTACACAAATTTTGTTTCGCCATTCCATTATGCTTAGAACCATATCTGCCTTTAAGTTATTAGCACCCATGTCTTTCCTCACTATTTCAATCGAAGTCACTTTTTTCCTTCCTCTCTCTCTCTCTCTCTCCCTCTTTTTAATGCCTTCAACTTGCACAATCTCACTACTCACTGGTAAAGTCATTGGTTTTTGTTGCACATGACCAATCCATATCAAACAAAAGACTAAAGTTCTCTCCTTCCACATGGCACATATCCTAACAAAATAGCTTAAAAACTTTCATAATAAGGAAAAATTGTATTTCTTTCCCTCTTTTTCGTTTTCTTCTTCACTTCTGTTGCTGGCAAACCCTTTTCATCTCTCAAAAAAGGTGCAATGCTTGAACTTGGTTTTTAACATTTGTTTCGGGACATCCACCAACTTCACTACCATTCAGTTTCCTGAGATTCCTTCCTCTGTCTTCTTCTCCCTCTCCTTTCTTTACCGTTTTGCCATGGCGATCATGATTGTCTCAAAGGGGTAGCGCATAATCTTATCCTGTGCTCCCACACTAAGGAGCCGCCCTCAAACTGCACTGCCTGTGATCCTCTTGTTGGTCAAAAACCCCACATTAGAAAACGAAGTGCTGACACTCCTTGATAAACTGTGCTTCTTCTGCCCCTTTGTTGCCACAGCCTCATTCTTGCCACTTTTACAGGGAAGTGGAGTAGGTGGTTGGCACAACCCTGGTTTTCCATGATATGAAAAAAAGTTTGAGTGTTTGGAGATTTCTAGTGGTTGCGATATTTTTGGAAAGAATTGTAAGAGACACTGGCTTCCCTTAAGCTCAATTGTAGAGTTCCAGTGGTTGTCACACTGACGAACCCACTCAATGCCATTGTTGGTGCAATCCATGATTGGATCATAAGCATCTTCATTGTGATTGGAGAGAAGGATCTTCATTTTGCTGGTGTGATCTAGGATTAAAGTGGAAGAATAAAAACTCAATGGATATCCACCTAGTCTGGTATCACCTCTTGACAGTGAGACTCGAGGAACAATTGGGATACTAAAAAATTCATCAAAACAATTGGATCTGCAGATCATATCGATACTGAAGATAGAGGAGTGATCTGAATGAACATTATCAGATCTCTGCCAAATTGGATCGGATTTGAGAATAACTAACAGATCGGAATTGATCAGGACTTTCACACTGGTTCAACTAAGACAGACACGAAGCAAATCAGAGTGTCTTCAATAGCAGAAGCGACTGGGATAAAGACGCAATTGGGAAGAAGTATCCTCAACTCAGGTATCTTATATGATCGGGATAAAGCATCTCCAAACAACTTCAATGATGGACGTTGAAGAGGAAGATGAAGTTCAATAATGGATGTTAAAGAGGACTCTATATTGGAAGAGTGAGGCTGTTAGCCGGAAAATGATTTTAGTGAGCACTGAACAGAGAGATTAGGGGCGGTTAAGATGGTATTTTTTCCATATTAAATATGCATTTTATTTTATTTTTCTTTATAGAGCAATGTGGTGCTTTTATCTTGAGAAATTCTAAAAATTTCTAGAGTTTCCACTCCAGAAGATCTAGACTCTTGTTTATCATGTTATCTACTGTCATTATGTTCCCAATATTGCAGTTCAAATGAAGAATTGCACTTTGGAAGGACCGGGTAGAGCCATAAATCATTCCATGGAATACCGACGCCTTTGGAAGTATCTATCATCATATAACAAGACTTCACTGGAAATTGGCCTTCCAAATCTGGCTTCCATAGCCTTTTGTCTTCTTCTTCTAGATTTATGTGACAATCTTTCAATCTTCCCATCAAATGAATAGCTGCAGGGATTCCCAACCAAACATTGATCTATTCAAAAGGGGTTGTAGTACGAGTTGTCCATTAACATTTGTCACATTGTCTTCCACCTTAGCTTTTTTGTTTTGCTGCCACTGCGATCTGGAGATTTTGTCATTATAGGATCTTCCACCATAAATTTCAGATATATCTTCATAATTCCTGTTCGTAATTCCATAATCCCGATCCATGCATACCCCATACTTGTTTAAAATCCCACTAAACCCTCATTTCATACTTCACAGCCACCACTTGCTTCCAAAGACACTTTTTATACCAAATCTTCACAACCATTTGCATAACATTGCTTTATTCATCTCTTTGATTCTTCTTAGGTCCATGCCCCCTTTGCATTTGGGATGTCCCCACAAAGAGAGACCTAAGTAAGTCATTGGCAATTGACCCTTTTTGCATCCCAAGTTTGAAGACCAACATAGAAATATTTTACACCTTCCCCCATTGTCATTAATGAGAACTTCTTGTTAAATTTATCCTCAGGCCAACTGCTTTAAAACACCTTAATACACATCTCAATATTGACACATCTATGTTTGGCCATTTGTGGAATCTTACATTCTCTAGGGACCTTTATGATTGGGAAGTTGATACTCTAGTTCCTTTGTTATCAAGCCTTGAGGAAGTTTTTATCTCTCAAGTCGTGGATGAAAAAAGGATCTGGATTCTTGAGTCTCTTGGTAAATTCTCTTGTAAATCTTTTTTCAGAGCCTTAATTCCTTTTAGTCAATATGACCTTTGTTTTCCTTCCAAGAGGATTTGGAAACCCCAAACCCTCCCTAGGGTTAAAGCTTTTGTATGGATTGCTGTACTAAATCACATTAATTCCATGAATCTTATCCAAAGAAGACATCCACACATTGCTCTTTCCCTAAATTGGTGCATCTTATGCAAGGCTAAAGGAGAATCTGTAAACCATATTTTTATCCACTGCAAATTATCTTAAGCAATTTGGGATCATTTATTTTTTCACAAGCAGGGAAAACTTGGGTTTGGCTTGAAGTTCTCAAGGAGTTTGTTTGCCAATGGTCTAGTGGTGGTTATGGGATTCGTGGAAAAGTTTTTTGGGATTGTTTGCTTCATGGTGTGGTTTAGGGTATTTGGAGGGAAAGAAATCTCAGAGTTTTTGACAACAAAGCTTGTTCTTCAAAGGAGGTGATTGAGGCTATTTTTAGAGAGGTGGGTAGTTGGCTTCTAGCTACTCCAGAGTTTAAGGGTTTCCCCTTGTCACTATTCTTAAGGGATTAGGTCTCTTCTCTGGATTGGACCCCTCCCCTGCGTAGCAAAGAAGTGTTGGCTTGGGTTCCTTTTCCTAGAGGACACCTAAAATTGAAGTTTGATTGTGCCTCTAAAGGCAACCTGGGTCAAGCAGGTTTTGGTTGTGTAATCCAGAATCAATATTCCATTGTAATCCGATCGAGGTGTGGGCCTTTGGGGATTTGTGATTTTGTTAAGGCGGAAGTGATGGCTCTTCTTTTGGGGCTTAGGGAATTGAAGAAGCTTGGAGTGTTATAATGCATGGTGGAAGGTGATTCAAAAAATGTTATTAGATGGGGTTTGGGGAGAGAGGACAGATCTTGGTGTAGGGCTCATATTATTTATGAGATCCGTGAATTGGCTTCGTTGCTCAATTACTCCTTTGCTCATATTGAAAGAAGCCAAAATGGGTTGGCGGACTGGCTCGCTAATTGGGGTATTAGGAATTTGAGGGCTCATTGTGATTCTTGTTTCCCGATGGATGTTCCGGCGGATGTGCTGTAGATGTTTTGTATTCTTTTTGTTTGATGCTGGGATGTCCGGTTAGGCCCTGATCTAATAGAATCAATGCATTCGTTTGCACATAGAACTCCATCTAATATCGAATTCCCTTTCAAGTAGGCCCCTTGCTCCTTTGATACTACCAAAGTACCTCCTTTTGTCTTGTAGCTAGGCAATTCGAGATGATTTTATACGTACTCCCCAACAAGCTCACTAGTGTAAAGTCGGTTAGGGTTTCCACTGCTTTCTTTCGGATTTAATGATATAAAATTAGAGTTGCTGCCTTTGTCTAGGAAACCTCTTTCATAAAAGTCACTAATTAGTATAAGCTGGTCTTCTTTAATTATTTCTCCATAGAAAGCAATGGGTAACCCATATGGACTCGGGTCCTTGTTTGCTACAAGATGCTAGACTGCTTTCTAACTTCCTCCTTTGGGTGCTCCAACTGTTATGCGTCAAAACTGTAAATTCTTTGGAAATTCATGCCATCAAAGTTCGAATGCCATTCCCATGGTTTCTTTTATAAATTGGAATGATAATCGACTATCCCTTTCCTTGTGTCCTTTTCAATTACTTCATCCCCATTTTTGACTTCCCCATCCACCCTGTTTCCCCCAAATTGCATACCTGAACTTATTTCGAGCTGAGATCCTTGATCTATAACTAGTGCAGCTCATTATCTCCTTCAGCATGGTCATCATGGATCCTGACCTCTTGATCTTTTGATTCTCTATTGTTGTTTCCAATTCCACCAGTTCTTTGTTTTCTTTGAACCGAAGAGCCTGGAATGCATTATGGGAGAAACCTCATCGTTGAAATGATTGCTTAAGTACTCTTCAATTTGTTCTACTGGTCAGCGACTCAGACCTTCTCCATGGTTTATCATCGAATTGTGACAAAATTAGTTTACTCTTTTTTTGGTAGCAAATTTTTATCTTTACCTAGCCTCCCGACAACCTTTCTCCATTCCCATTGTGCTCCTTATTTCTCTTTAAATTCCTTCTCCTTTCCTTTAGCCTTATGCTTCTGAAATGTCTTCTCTACCCCGCCCTCCTTTATTATGCCAACACCTACACCCTCTGCCCTTAATATAAATAATCATTGCTTACCCTCCCTTTATTTTGGTATCCCCTTTGAAAAGACTCCCTTACCCCTCCTCACTGCTTAAATCTCTTTTCTATCCCTGCTCTTTCTATCCTCCTCAAATCTTCACGAAAATTCTTCTTCCTTTAATAGCTTTATTTCAAATTTCTTTTCTTTCTTTTTTAGGTATTTCCCTCCTCTCTAGTTGTTCGTAGGCCATGGCCTTATTCCTACCAAACTAGAAATCATTGGAGGTGCTGGTAGTTGGCATGTAACGGTTGGATTCCTCTTATGCGATCTTTCATAATCTTTTGTACTGTCCTCCTTTCTCATTCTAGATTTCGCTAGAACAAGATCCTATCCGATTCGTCAATCTCCTTCATCTTGCCAGAAAACAGTTGGTTTGGTTGATTGATGTTCCTGCAAGTAGTTAGAAGAGAAAAAGAGGAGAGAAAGAGAAGAGGGAGAAGAAGAGAGATGGAGAACGGAATTGTATGAGTTGTGTATTCTCATACGTTGGTATTTATATTAAACCCTTATTGATATATCGTACATGTGATATACTATCAGTATGGGTATATAATACCCTCATGATACACTACACTTCCCTTCAAGCTGAGGAATAGATATCAATCATTCCCAGCTTGCTGATGAATGACATGAATTGCACTCCTCCTTGGCCTTTTGTAAACAACACATTTGCAATTTGATTTTTGGTTTGTATGTATAGAATACATATGCTGCCTTTCTTGATGTGATCCTTCTTGATAAAATGTCTGTCAACTTCCACATGTTTAGTTTTATCATGTAGTATCGAGTTATGTACACATTTTATTGCTACCTTATTGTCATAGTAGAGACTCATAGCACTTTGTACTGGAAACTTAACTTTAGTTAATAACATTTTGAGCCATAAAGATTCACAAATTTCATGAGCCATTGATCTAAACTCAGCCTCCACACTAGATCTTGTAACCATAGACTGCTTCTTCTCCAAGTTACCAAATTTTCTCCCACAAATGAGCAATAACCCGAAATAGACTTACAGTTTGTTAGTGGGCCTGTTCAATTCGCATCAGTGTATATTTCAACTCGAGAGTAACTATGCTTCCTGTATAGGATACCCTTTCCTGGACAGGCTTTTAAATATCATAGTACTCAATATACAACCTCCAAGTGATTTTGAATGGGGACATGCATAAATTGGCTGATTACACTCACTGTATAAGTAATGTCAGGACAAGTTAATGATAAGTATATGAGATGTCCTACCAGCCTTTGGTATCTTCCTGTATCAATCAACCTTTCACTGTCACCTTCTTTCCATCTATGATTTGTCTCTATAGGAGTTAAACAAGGTTTACAACTAATCATCCCTGCTTCTTTCAACAAGTCCATCACATACCTTCATTGAGAGAGAAAGATACCTTGCGTTGATCTAGCAACTTCTATCATAAGAAAGTATCTTAAGGAACCTAGATCTTTGATTTCAAATTCTGTAGCCAATCCATTCTTTAGTCATGTAATTTCTTCATCATCATTCCCTGTAACAACTATATCATCAACATACACAATTAAGACAGTTATCTTTAGACCATTGTGCTTGGTAAAGAGAGTGTGATCTGCTTGAGCTTGTTTATGTCATGCAATAATCATGATAGCTCTAAATCTTTCAAACCAAGCACGAGGTGACTGTTTTAGGCCATATAAGGCTTTCTTTAGTTTACACACATTTCTATTAGCACTCGACAAATGAAATCTTGGTGGTGTGTCCATGTACACTTCCTCCTCTAAGTCCCCATGCAAGAAATCATTCTTTAAATTGAATTGTAAGAAGGGCCACCCTTGATTTGCTGCTAGTGATATGAAGACTCTTACTGAGTTTATCTTTGTGACTTGGGCAAAAGTTTCTTGGTAGACAATACCATACGATTGAGTGTACCCCTTGGTAACCAGCATTGCTTTGTATCTCTCCATAGATTTATCAAATTTATATTTTACTGTGAACACCCCACCTGCAACCAACTAGCTTGTTTTCTTTAGGAAGATCAACCATCTCCCATGTTTTTTTTCTTTCCAATGCTTGCATCTCTTCTTCCATGATATTCCTCCATTGTGACTGATTCATAGCCTCAGATACATTGTGAGGAACAATAATGGAGGACAATGCACAGGAGAACCTATGAAAGGGTGGTGATAGTGCATGATATGAGACAAAATTAGACATTTGGTGTTGGGTATAAGATCTCACCCCCTTTCCATGGTTTTAAAACTCGCCCGATCCGGGCTCGGATCGCCCGGATCGGATCGGGATCGGCCGGGACCGATCCCGATTTTTAGTGTTAATCGGTTTTGGCTTCGGATCGGACGATCCA
>JAOXJP010293465.1:0-33011 GCA_025762735.1 Platanus orientalis | reverse complement strand
CTGTAAGACCTGCATCAGCCCCCTCCCTCCTCTCCAGATCTCTGATTTCTGATTGACCTTTCCAATTTCTTTAACTAATCAATAACACTTTTGTGCATATGTGTGTGTGGAACTGAGAATGGACTGCATTGAACCAAGCACATTCTGTTTCTTTGATCATTTGTTTCACAGAACGACCAGGGAGAAGGCAACCACTTGCAGTTGGAGCTATTGCCACTTGGGTTTCTCTGTTCAGTACAACTTCCTCATCATGTAAGTTTTATTTTCATACGCATACAAAATTTCCATTTTTGTAATATTTTTCTTCCCCCCTATTTTGAGTGAAATAATTATCTCTTATTGATAAGTTCTTAAGTAGAATTTAACGCACGCCTGCTGATTGTGCAGTGCGTTGGTTCCATGAATAATGATGAATGATGTCCTAAGAGAACACCCTTGATGTGGATCAGATGCTGCAGAAGCTAAGAAAGGATTTTTGCCAGTCTTAGACAAGAAGGATGGATATTCATTTCTCTACCCATTTAGATGGCAGGTACGCTTTGCTAAGTTTTCTAAGCTTTTATTATATGGAACTGTCTTTCAATTTCCTGAACTTCTATTTATAACTTGTTGGAATCTTCCTTCCTTCCATTTGGTAGTGTATCACCAATTATATACTGGCACTGTTTTCCTGATGAAGCCAATTTTGTTGTATCAAGAAGTAGTCTTCGAAGGAGAAGATAAGGTATTCAAAGATGTGATTGAGATATTAGAAAGTGTCAGTGTGAATATGATCCCAAGTAGCAAACAGGATATTCGAGACCTTGGATCCCTGCAAGAGGTTTGCAACAATTTCTGTACCACTTAGTCTATAATCTATTTGCAATATAATACAAGTAGTTCCATCTTTTCGAAGTTTTCAGTCTTTTTTTAATAAAGAAGGTTTTGGCTCCCCCTACACAAAAAATCAATCTAGTTGAGGCATCAGAGGTCAGGATTCCTTTATTTTCTTATATAAATTGAAGTGTTTATAATGTGCATAATGAAATATTGCTTCCATTACCTTTTCTACCTGTAGTAATCTGGTTGTTGATAGTGATACCCAGATTGTAATGGACAACAATCTATCAAGTCCTTGTCTCCGATTCCTATCTGGCGACTATGATACCAATTCTACAAATATAGTTGTTTTCTAAGCAAGCGTTCATGTGAATATATATATATTTGATACCTTTTCAATTTTCTTAATTTTTTTGGTTAGAAATGGATCTATAGTTTGCTGGTTTCCTGCTGAGGGTGGACAAAATTACATTCTTATTGCCCAATAAGGCTTGTCAAGTGAGCATGGAAACTAAATCTGTAGGGGTGATAGTTATTTATATGAATTTGCAGACTTAGATACTTCCTAGAGTTTGAGGAACTGATCATAATTAAGTACAATTTTTTTTTTCAGATTGCCTTGAGCTTTTTAATCTACTTGCCTAGACCAAACTTAGTTAGATTTGAACAAATGTGGCTATTCATGCTTTAGGGAGATAGTGAAAAATAGGTGTAGGGCTAGATAGAATCAACTCAGTAAATAAGCTTGTGAATCTCTTACTCCTAAAGGGATTACCCATCCAAATATTTTTAATGAACGGAACTGAAATAAGTTTTCAAATAAGAAAACTAGGCATGAAGAAAAAAGGAGAAAATTCTTTATTCTATCAGTAAAAACTTAGGGTTAGCCTTAAACCCCTTGAAAAGGTAAAAAACACCCTCGAAGTTCATCAAATTATGAAAAAGTACGAAATGAATAAAAAATAAAAAAGATACCATAAGTACTACGTATATAATAATACTATTATTTTTTAACTCAAAATGAGTCAATGGGAATAATTGAGAGTTTTAATGCTTAAATTTTACTGTGCTCTTACTATGAAATTAACATGTACTTTGCATTGAACTTTAAGTGCATGTATGCGGATACTGTGGATCAATAATTATGTTGGTCATCTTCTGTATTCTGGATTATTATAATGGATGAAAGAATATTTTTGGTAGGTTCGATCCACCTTCAAGACCCATAACTTAATTAATTTTTTTCTGGATGATTAATATGGCTTTACCAAAGAAGAAAGGGAACAATGCTTAGATGATAGAAACAAGCCCACTTAAAATCATACTTTGATAATCCCTATGAATGCCATGTATATCTGGGAGGATTAGAATTAGCAATGGAATTTCCATCAAACTCAGTCAGAGGTTTGGGGCCTTCAGGGCACCATCCAATTAATAATGATAGGAAAAAAAAAAACCTCTAGTGCACTTCACAATACGAGTTATTGCCTATTAAAGTGTGTGCTCTTCTTTCCTTCTTTCATTGGAACTTAGTGGATTTGGATCATACAGCCTGAAGTAAACTTCGACACTCTTAGCACTTTTGGCTATACTCATGCCGTCAAGTTGTTTGGCTTTCCTACCCATATATAACTACTACGTACATATCACTTCCTTAGGCTGCGTTTGGCACCCATCTGTAATGAAATCATTTCATTTGAGTTTTCCAAGGCTTTTGTAGACACAATGGGATGGTTTATAATGAGCTCATTCAGATTTGCAGCAATTTGTGCTTGATGGCATAAGTCATTTCATTTTACACAGAAAAACTACGATGACTTCATTTCTAATTGTAGTTAACAAATCGGTATACATTTGAATAAGTTCATTACGAAACCATCATCTCATGGGTACAAATGCCTTGAGAAACTCAAATGAAATGATTACATTACAGGTGGCTGCCAAATGCAGCCTTAGTGTTTACTTTTCTTCATTAGTAGTGAGAATAAGATACCTAGGTCTAGGATGCAATTAGACTCAATGTTGGAGATCTTTCTCCCTTTTTGCCATTTAGCTCCTTTTTATTTTCCTACGATGAAGATGGTAGGAAGCACCCCCCCAGCCCTTTTTTGAACTAGGCAAGCAGGTTAGTGATATATTGTTAATGGAAGAAGAGAAGTTTTGAACCCACGTTTGTAAAGTTTGATAAAACAGTAGGGAGTTGTGAATGTAATGTTAACACTATTCCTCGACCATTTTCCACTTTTTTCTTGCCATCCAGAAAGAATGATATAGATCAAGATTGATAGTTTCATCAAAATGTCAATTTGGGTACGGAACATCTGCAGGTGGAACATTGGTTTCACCCCTGCTGTAAGCACATGTGGGCCCTACATGAAGAAGGGAAGAAAATGAATTAAAATACTAGATGATTACGGCAATGCCCTTTTATTTTATTTTTTTCAGGTAAGTTTTATGTTATAACAGCCGGGAGCCAAAGAATGGAGGTGGGAGAAGATGAAAGATAAATTGCACTGTTGTTGGTTCCTTCAAAATCTTTTATGTCTGAGAAGGTTGCCCTTTTTCCTACACCAGATTAGGAACAACTTCCCGATCGCAGCACCATTTTGCTACATGGTAGTTGATTCCGTCCGAGTTGTGTTCCCTATCCATTGTTTTAGATCCTTCATACTGTCAGAAGTATCTCTGTGAAGATAAACAGCATTTTTGCCTTACTGGGCCCAATCTTCATCACTGTCCATTGTTTTAAATCTTTAATGCTAAGAGTAGTGATCTTCAGGATTCATGTTTAAATGGTATTAGTAAGCCCGGGTTTTATGCTGGCTTTTTACCTGAAACAACCTTTCTCGTCTATCTAGGCTTGGGACCTGCAGCATAAAATTTAGAAAAATAAAAAACACTGGCGGAACAAGATTCGTGTAGCTAACCCCAAGTAGTTGGGATTAGGCTTTGTTGTTATTGAGAATAGTGATCTTGAGAATAAATGTTCTGTCCAGGATTTTGTATGTCCTACGTACAAAGGCTGGGTGCATAGGGTTAAAACTGAAAAAAAAAGTTTTCAAATATGAAAAAAAATAGGAACATGTATAGGATTATAACTGTAAAGGAAGTGTTCAAATGAACATTTGCTCCCTACAGAGGAAAGAGGCACCAAATTCAAAAAATGATCACATATCATCCAGGTAGAAGACATGGTAGGACATACAAAATCCTGGACAGAACATTTGCTCCCTTTCTTTTTTGTCTGTTGACTACTTGGCTCTTGTATTTATATAGCAAACGTTCTCTTGGCCAAACAAGCACATGCCTGTCCATCCAAACTCTGTAATCAAAGTTGTTTTATCTTTTTGATGGTATATTTCCAATCCAAACTACGTAATTGAAAGATTGATTCTCTATGATAGGCAATGGCCTAGAAACCACAAAGTGCCGTATAATCCTTGCTATCTAGTCAGTTGCTTGAAACTTCTGCAAAATTATAAATACCCATTTGTGTAATTGTTATTGTATGTCACCTCCAGTACGTAGGAAACAGTGATCTAAATCTCAAAGATACACATAGGTAGTAGAAACGCTTGCACGCATTCCTTTTTTCTTTGTCCGGGTAGGCAAGCCAGATGCTTAGGGAATATAGGTTCCACTAAAGCTGTGAAATTTACATGTGGAGGCATCTCTAGAACTCTAAATCCTCTCTCTCTCTCTCTCTGCATGTGAGCTCGGGAGAGAGAATTGCCTCATTGCAGTCATGCCGAATCTCTTGGTATGTCATTGGCTGACAAAATGCATCTTTCTTTCCCATTTGCCGTCAAGGTGGAGCAAATGCAGGAGTGACCTGAGTCGCAAAGTCCGGCTTGGGGTCGCTCACCAAGAGAGAATTACTACTCCGAAGACAGAATTACAGTAGAAATAATGAGAAGGGAAATGACAAAATAATTGTAGCATCTTCAGATCACTTGGACATAGATTTCAAAAAACTACGCATGTATTCCAAACCAACATCCCGATGTAATATGACAAAATTTTTTATCAACAGCAATAATATCTTGCATAGATTTAACAAAAAGGATTCATATAGAATTGCAGTCATCTCTGATCAAAGATACTAAGAAAACTGTTCAGCTAGAAATTACTGTGGGCTAGACACAGATACTAGAAATCACAACACCAACCGCATCTTAAATTATCCCAATTTTGTTTGCCACGTCCAATGCATCATAATCAGGTGTCAACCTTACATACGCCTTCTTTGTCCCATCAGGCCTGAAATCTCAAGAATAAAAGCGATGTCAAAAGAGTTGTGCACCAACCACACAACTAAACTGCTTCACTGTAGTCATGACAAGAGAAAATAAGTGTAGTTCTAAAACAAACCAACCAGATAAAAATGTAAACTCCACTCCGCAAAGCCTTATTATCTCAACTATTTCAGGTTTGGATACACAAACCCTCTGTTCCCACATTCCACTTTATCAAGGGGCCATATCCTCTGTTAAAAATGTCATTAACTGGACAGCACAATGGTCTCAAATCTCTTAATACAAGGAAAACTAGAAATTTTTTTTCAAGATGTACACAAACAAGAAAGTTTCTTTGAACAGTAAATGATCTTCTTAAGGAGAATCAACTGTTACTATTAAGTCTAAGACATCTCGTGGGGTCTTACATAGAATACAATCGACGCCGTCAATTCATGTAACCTCCAGGATCTATTATTATTTAAATTGTTTCTAACAAAGTAAAATTTAGGTGCATGATCTATAATGGTAAAACCTTTTCTAATGCAAAACTAGATAATAAAACAATGAATTCTTTATAAAGTCAGTTCAGATCTTGGTTTAAACCCCTTTTATCGGCGAAATTACTATTGCTATTTTTCCTAATGAAACTTGATATTAAATTGTAGTTGTTTAACTTAAATTTTCAAAAAGGATGTATTAATTGTGAGCATGTAAGAATAGAGCTAATTTATTATCTGGCTAATAAAATAAAAGAGACTCTCAACTGGTCAAATTAGTCAGTAACATCACAAAAACTTGGTAGTATTGCCAACATTTGAAAAATTGAAGTGCAGGAAAGAAATAAAAAGTAAAAGCAAATGGAGGTTCACCTGATCAACGTATTCACTTTCTTGGTCTGAATGTCATACATCTTCTTGACTGCATCCTTAATCTTCTTCTTGTCCGCGCGAAGGTCAACAATGAAAACCAGAGTGTTGTTGTCCTCAATCTTCTTCATCGCTGACTCAGTAGTAAGGGGATACTTGAGTATCTGATAATGGTCGAGCTTGTTCCTTGGGGCAGCACTAATGCGAGGGTATTTGGGGTTCCTTTCCTTCTTCAATGTCCTAGGCCGATGAAATGTAACAGATGTTCGAATCTTCTTTGTCTTCTTCTTCAAGTTTGAAGCACCTGATTTCACGGCCTTGGCAGCCTTCAATGCCTGTGCCTTTGGATCAGTCTTCTTTGCAGTGGCAACTGCATAAGAGGCAAAATCACATAACATGAAGTTGTGAAAGAAGAGACAAACATGAATACCATATCTAACTATAGTATAAGAGATTAACAATGGGAGATTTCAGTTCATAGTCCGAAGAAAATTTAAAATATTTTCATAAGTGTGTAGAGCTGAGAGAATTCTTGCAAGCCTTTCATAACACAATGTTTCCCATATCTCTACAAAGTACCTAGCAGGAACAGGAGAGAGGACAACTTGACACATGAACATATAGCTCTGTCAGTTGTTCAAGTTGGTCACTGTGTCAAGTTTTAATTACAATAACCCTATTATGAAAGTACTTACATGT
Source organism: Platanus orientalis (assembly GCA_025762735.1). Lineage (NCBI taxonomy): Eukaryota > Viridiplantae > Streptophyta > Magnoliopsida > Proteales > Platanaceae > Platanus > Platanus orientalis. Next base: position 26,389 of record JAOXJP010293465.1, on the reverse strand, counting down.
ATGTTCAAGCAGTAACATTAAGGCAAGAACTGGTTCTGTGGTAGTCTCACTAAGTTATATCATCAAATTCCACCACAGCGAACTACTTACCCAAATCCAAATGCCTTCACTGTTAGATATCTGTCAAAATGATACAGTGAACTTGGTGTGGGGTTACCCTTTGGAAAGGATCCTGCAGTGGGCGCATCTGAAGTCAAGAAGCATAAGCTTGAGGACCATGGATAGTCCCCAAGATGTGTCCAGTAGTTTAGGGATTTTTAGGGTTGTTTCCAGAAATTTTAGGTTATTATTTTTGGGTTTTATTTTATTTTAGGGTTGTTTCTGGATTTATTTTAGCCATTTTTCCGATGTAACCAAGCCTTGACTTAATTTAGATTTTATATAATAAGGCATTAAATGCCAGGGATTTAGATGCAAATTAAGAATTTTATTTGGAGTCTAAATAGGAACCCTACTTAGGAATCTAGTAGTTTAAATTTATAAATAGAGGAGTTAGGTTGTAATTCAGTTTTGAATAATGAAATAAAATTTGGTGATTTGGTATGAGAATCCAACGCGTGTGAGGTAAGTTTCACTTCTTTCTCTCTCCTCTATTCTCACTCCTCTCTCCTCATCGTGAATATCATTTTCTTTCATTTTTCTTTTTCTTTTCTTGATTTTCCCAAATCTTGCCGCCCCTCTTTAATTTTCCAATTAGTCTTTGATTTATTGATTCAAGATTCATCAAGAATCATTATATTCTTAATTTCTTGAATGTGAAAATTTGTAGACAAGCAACTCTTCTTTTTCTTTTTTGATGAATACAACTCTTCTTTATCTTTTTTACTTTCTTATCAAAAAATCTTCAAGAATCTCATTCTTGATTATTTTTTTGAATCCCCATCACATTCTTAACCTTGTAGGACCAATCTAATTGGTATCCTATATCAGACCCTACAACAATTTAAAGAAAAATACAATCTTCTTCGTCCAAATTAGTAATGAGGGTAGGCTTAGGGAGTTAAAATTAGGATTTCAATTTGGTTTAGAAATAGGAAGAAAGGTATTAGGTAGGCTATGGTTAAAGACAATGGTTAAATTAGGCTAGAATAAAGGAAGGTTGTGGGGCTATGTAATAGGCAAACAATGGCTATTTAAGGGCTGATTTCTTGGATGAAATTAAAGAAACTAGGGTTAGAAATGTAGAAACTTGGAGAAGAAGGGCCTTAGATTAGGTTTCATTTAGGGTTTCAAGAATTCAAGAAATATTTGGATCTTGATGATTCTTGATTTTCCAAATTCCAAAACTGTGTAAATCATTAAAAAAACTAAATCCAAGAATTAAGACGAAATAATAGAAATTAGAGAAAGAAAAAAGAAAAGAGAGGAGAAGTATGAGATCGAATAAAAGAGAAAAGAAAGACAAGAGAAGAGATGGGATTGTGGGAGAGAGAAAAGAGAGAAAGAAATCACCTTTCATGTGAGAGATTATGGGAGAGAGAAACCATGCTCGGCAGCCATGAGCTTCAAAAAAACTATTTCATTCCCAATGCCACTCCGTATATAGGTCTGGCTGATTGGCCTATTTAATGCCTCAAATAATAAAAGAACCATAAATGACTAAAATACCCCTACTCTAAGGACTGTAGAGTCAGCTCTCTTAATGCATCAAAAAACTTTAAAGAACACCAAAAACTCCTAAAAGTAACAAATAACTCCTTTTCCCATTGGCATAAACCTTATGACATAAATTCCCTATGCAAAATTAAATTAAATACATCCTAAAAACATAAAATAAAGCTGAAAATTAGATGGGAAAGCAAGGCTTCTTCTTGACAACTCCTTTCGATCTTAGCTTAGGCTTCCAAAGGGGCTGTGTCTTCTCCATTCACTGCCCTGCTATTGCATCAGAACTCTTAAGGATATGAGAGCACCCTATATTTCTTACTTGTGCTTGTGGGGCACGTGAGAGAGGATCAGGACTCAACTTTTGATGAGTTTAGCTCAAAGACCTCCTAGTTTAAAAGATTAACCTAATCATATGGTTATAACCACCTAACCTCATTCTTTAAGATTGTTTGAAAAGAAATGATAAATGGTTGTGAAAAAGCCTAAAGAGTAGAATGACGCATCATATTAACATATTATGTAGGATACAACCTCGGCTATATGATGCACGAGACATCCTAGGCAGGATCGATTAAATGATGGTAAGCAGTTAACACTATAGAGGTAGCATTGCTAAATCAACGGGGCAGGGAAGACATCTAAAAATACTCTCGTTCCACATTTTTTTGAATTCTTTGGTTCCATATGTCATCATATTTGTAGAACTTACAAAAAAATCTATACAAAATGGATTTATAGATATGCGCAGAAAATCACATAGCAATGTGAGCAAACATTACAATAGTAAAGATTCATAAAATATCAGATATGCACAAATATCAATCAAACAAGTTATTACCTTTGGAAGGAGGTGCCATTTGTTTCAAAAGAAACTCTCCCTACTTTAATCAATACAACCTGTCAAAATGCAAGGATACAAAATGGTTAATCCACAAAAATATAAAAAATTTAAAAGGGAGGGCACCTTTGCATTATAGAAGAGAAAAATTATCATAGGAAAACTGATACGTCACATAGAAAAAAGAATGTTTCAGTATTTAAAATGGTTCTTTTCTCCGTAATCATGTTTAGACAAAATTTGTGAAAAACCAATCAAAATCCCTTAATCAGAAAGCAAAACCTGGGAGGGGTACACCCGTGCAAAGAACCAGCAAATCCAGCAAGAATAAAATAAAATAATAAAAAAAAAAATAATAAAAAAAAAGAAGCAGGTGGGCAGATTGGACCTTTTAAAAGGTCACAGTAATGATGGGGCATGGGAAATTTGATGACAAAAGTCAAAATTGGGCCTATGGTGAACACCAATCTAAATATGTTTGTCTTAAAAAGAATACTTACAAGTAGGATTTCACAAATTGAACACCCAATCGCCAAATATTTTAATTACAGGTAAAGACATTCTGTGCCGTACTTGGCATAAGTACATAGCATTTAGTACAACTATTTGTATGAAAAAAGATTTTATTTTCTACAATTACCTAAAAAAGTATATTTTGTGGGGATGCCGATCAGCAAGCCCAGTAACTGAATGCACCTTTAATTTCTTTCATAAAATATTGAGTTTTTCAACTAAGCCCTGATTTCACAATTACTAACCCAAATTTGAGAGTTTATAACTTGTTCCCAATAGGCAGGGTAACTTGCTTACTGTCCGATTTCTTTTCAGAAACGCTTGCGGAGCAAACATTCAAAGCATTCGAGCAAGACAAGCAAACCCAATGACTCAAGAATGGCAAGTTACACAGCCAAGTTTATAACGGACTCATCAGAGAACCACTATCTATTACCCTCCATGAATTACATGTATGCAAACTGGTGCAAAGATCAGAAATCAACAAATACTAATCGAGCAGCGACAGTGATGAATATTTAATCGAAACGCAATGCGAAATTATTAAAATCTTCAACAAAAAAAAATCAAGCAAATGCCAAACAATCAATCTTATACAAATATCCATGCAACTTGCAAACCCCATTCACTCTACGAAAAACATGAGTGAGAGAGAGAGAGAGAGAGAGAGAGAGAGAGAGAGAGAGAGAGATGCACCTGGATGAACGGAGAGAGACGGGTCTGCAGCGGCCGTGTTAGGGTTTTTTTAGGGACGAAGAGGCTGAGAAATGGGGCATATAAGTAAGGGTCGTCACAAATTTACCACAATATCCCTTATTTTAGTACGGCTGCCTGTAAAGGCGCGTGTCATGCCAGGTCGATGTTCTTCGAGCCCGATTGATTACTTCTTTAGCACACAAACGATTTGATACAACCAGCTAGGTCAGCCCGGCATCAGGGGCCGACACATCAGTGCAGAAAAGTGAAAAACATCCCAAAAATTGTAAATCACTTTTCCGGATCTGATGTGTTGGCCTAGGTCTGACCTAAGAGGTTGCACCGAATCAGAGGCACTTCAAGTGGGTTACAAATATCGGATTATTATCCCTATTCAGGTCATTTTCATGTCGGTTTAAAGCCTATGTGAACCCATGTACATCCAATTTGTTTATATATTATGTATTATATATTTTATACTTAATTAGTGGTTTTAAATTAATAATTTTATTATAACATTATAAGGCTACGTTACATTATAATAGAGTATATAAATACTTTTAATATTAACCCTAATCCATCTCTTAACTTACCTATATGGATAAATTAATCTAACTAAATGAATTTTGTGGTCGGATATTTTTGTATTCTCCTTTGATATTTGATTATCTCAATGGTTACAAACATAAATTCATATGCATCAGATTCAATTAAATATTCATTCATTTAAATAATATCTAACTATAAATTAACCAAATACAGATATGACAATACCTAGTTTATATTCGGTTATTTACATGGGCTAGACTTGGATCGATACTAGAATACTGACTCTTATTCTATACAAAGGATTGTGTCCACCTCAATTAAAAACCGCTAACCTCCACTGGGCATCAGGGGGTGGACACATCAGCACCAAAAAGTGATAACGCCCTCCCTCCCCCTCCACCTCCAAAAAAAAAAAAGAAGTGTAAATCACTTTTCGCCGACCGTTGCCATTGCCATTGTCATAGAGTAAAAAGGGTACTCCAAGTTCCCCGACTCATCTTGGAAATTGGAATCCTTTTCCCATATTAAATTTACTCCTATGATTTGCTATCTTTAGGTTTTACAGGTTGAGGTTACCTTCAAAATGGCTTTTTGGGTTATTATCAAATACATTATTGGATTGTAAACTAGTAATAGTTTGCGCAATTTTGTTTAGACTCTATAGTTGGAAATAGAGAGTTTGAGCCCAGATAAAAGAATTCAAAATGGGCCAAATTGGGGCTATGTAAGGGCTTATTAGAAAACACATAGACAGAGCTTGGGCTATAGTTTTCCATTGCGCATAAGATACAAAGACCTGGTCGTTATTTCATGGCCCACTGAATAGCATTGGGCTCAGCATTGCCTGGCCCAAATCCATCCCGTGTGCACCTGAATTACCAATCGGGATTGGATGTGCAATGAGATGGCAATGGTTCTTGAAATAATGGATTGAAATACCATTTATATTCAAGAGTTGATTTTTAAGACCACCCATTCAAGAATGTGATTATAAATAGATACTTGGGTTATAGTACCCGGTGTATCCTCTGTATAACAACCATGAGAAAGGGTTCTCCAAAGTATAAAGTGAACGTATAAGTTTCGACCAAGACATTTTACCAAAAAAAAAAAAAGGTTTCATCTAAGGCACATTGATTGTGGTGATTAGGAGTTTAGTTGGTCCCAATGTAAATGGTCCATACCAGTAGCTTGGTCTGAGAGAGTTGCAGCAAGGCCCTGTCTGGTTGCCCTGATTTGGAAAGAAAAGGATAGAAAAGAAAAAGAAAAAAATCATGATAAAACCAGCTTTTCAAGGCAACTAGAATTTGAAAATAATTTTCTCAAGAAAATTTTGCTAATAATCATGAGAAAACCAGGTTTTCATAGCAACCGGACAGGGCCTACAGTAAAAAAGAGGGAGCTCCTTTTATACTCCCCAAAGGGGACAAGTGGTTTGTCACAATTCCATTGATGTTACATTATACAAGTGGTAAATCAGAATCCTCTAATGCTTCCATCGATGGGAGCAATGGAGCTATAGCGTGTGTGTATCTCCCATCAACCCTTTGTTGCCCCATTGTTGATTTCTGCCTTCTTTAACTTAATACATGGCTGCAATTCAATTCAGTATGGATGGAAGAAAGGAAAAAAGTCTATATCAAGACTTCTCTGTCGCTCATCTCATAACAGAGTAACTCCAAAGCCTACTACACTCTCAAAGTCAACAATAAAAAAATCTCTCAAATTCAAAATGGTAACTTCATTGTCTTCACCTTGCAAGATTTATCCAAGAATTAGAGTTTGTTGCTTGTCCTCAAGCAAGATTCCAAGCCAATGAGAACTTACAAACATGGTTCCTCTAAAAGGAGCTCTTTAGGTTAATTTGATTAACCATTCTTAATGAAGCAAGATAAAGAGAGAGCAGGACCCTGGCTTCGCCAATTTTAGCTGGATCCCAGGTAGCTCTATTGGGCCTTCAAATAGCCAAAAGCTACAGATGAGAAAGTTTAATTTTGAAGGGGATGCACTCACTATAATAAGTAGTTTGGAAGACTTCCCTTAAAAGCTAAGAAACATTGTAAAAGACAACATTTCGCTCGAGAATATGAGGTAATATATCCTTCTCTCATGTAAAGAGATCCTCAAATGCCATACCAGCGCATGCCTTGGCAAAGTTTGAAACCAGTCAGGTTTCCTCCATTCACTTGGTTATCCCTCCCTCCTCCCTACTTGAAGAGGATTCTTGCTTTCGATATTCATGCTTCTGTAGGTGGTTCTATGAATCCATTTCTAACAAAAAAAAGTCTCAAACTCATATTCGATATTGAGACTTAAAGGTGTCTCATCTTTAGCCATAAAGTCTGCACTCAAACTTTCAAAGACATACCCTTAACTGTACAAAGGGGAAAAAGTCTATACTGAATCTAGTGAGTGACTGCTCCAACTGGGCATGGATGCAACATCAATTTTCCGTTTTAATTCCTAGAAAGACGTCTGTGAGAACAGTCCTCGATTGCAAGGAAGCTTTAAGCAATGACAAACCCTAAAAACAATCATATAAAGATAAAAGAAATACATCAGTAATCATTGTGAGTACGAAATGAAGAACAAAGAATTGTGTCATACTATTAACAAGCTCCACTGGGGTAATCAATAATAAAGAAAAGAGCTCAATGAGTATAGAATTGAAGAAGAAGAAGAGGAGGAAATTGACATGGGAGAATCCATTCTTACCTCCTCCACACCCAAATGAACGACCTTCTCTTCAAGTGAACCCAAATCCTTGATGTTGAACTTGTTAAGGAGAGTAATACTTGATATTGTGGACATGGGTGTCACTGCCAAATCATCCAAAACCATGTACGTCACCACGCCCTTCACATACCTCCCCATTTCCAGTTGATTTCACCTTCCCTGTTTGTAATCCAACGTGACGTATCTGGGTTGACATCTGGTAAAAACAACTAGGAAAATAAGTCCCAGAAGTATTGGTCACATAGTGACGACCATTGTTGCAAGTGTAGTAATGTACAGTGCCTTCAGCTGGGGCAGTGTCTTCCTTGGGCAAGAGGAGAGGAACTTGGGCAACACAGGCTGCTGCTTTAGGTTCGAGGAGGTTTTTCTTGCTTCGATTTGGTTGAACGTAGATTTCGTCCAAATTTCTTATGCCCTCGTAAAGGTTTCCTAAGCTTCCCCATCAAGCTGTCCTTGGCGAGAAGCCTTGCAACGGTTCCAAGGGGTAAGCCTAAGAGATTGAACAGGAAATCCGCAACGTCCTTCCCTGCTTCGGCAAACAGGACATTCCGCGCCTTGTTGTCTATCAGAATCTTCAACACCAACTTGGACGTTGACATGATTGCACCTCTATCTACCTCAAATCTCTGATTAGGGTTTTTACAAGATCTCCACTAATGAACCGAGGGTCTAAACATGGGACCATATCAAAAGCCCCTTAACAAAATCTCACTTAGAGAATAGAGTAGGAGTCTACAACCAGGATTAAGCCCACGAATGTGAGTGGACTACATAATCTTGACTGTAGTGTACAAAGCAAACCTGAAATTTAGGACCCGTGCGATTCCCATGAACAACTTAATTAGAGTTATATTTCTTTTAAAATATTTAACTTTATTGTATAGGGTATAAGAATAATAATATTCAATATTTAAAAAATTAATAAAAAAATATTAAAAAATCAAGTTGCATGTGTGTAGAGGTAATAGTTTTAATTTATATTAAAAATTAACTTTCACAATATATGATATAAGAATAAAATGATTAATTAAAAAAATTGCTAACTTCTAATATATATGGAAAGAGACTTTTTTTTTTCAAAAGAAAAATAAAAATAAAGAAAACCGTAGAAGGGTTGTACCACATGGCACCTTCTAGGTTTGATAGTTGCTTGTATTAATTAACAATTTATTGATTTTGGTAATCTCTTCAGTTACCATCCATAGAAAAGGAAGTTCAAACCTTCTATAGGCCTAGCTATGTACATTATGGGCTCAGATCTTGATTTATGTTTTAGGTCTAACTTTATTATATGGACTTAGGGTTTGCCCTAGACACTTTAATATATTATGTAAAATTAAAATTATATAAAAAAATTTCCGTAAGTATATAAAAATTTTAAAAACGAAAAATTTCTATGAAAAAACATATATCTATATAATGGGATTTGGGCCTTAGCATTAGGCCCTTAGGCTATGGGTTAAACAAAGGTAGGCCTGAGTTTAGTCCAAATGTAAGATCGGACTTCAATTTCAGGTTATGGGTTTTGTCAAACCTAGCCTTGGACCTGGTCAGATGGACCAATTTTCGGGTTGATTTGGATTCAGCTTAGGCTGGCTGTCCTTATGCACAACCCTAAATGCTATGCACAAGACTAGGTTTGCCAAAGCTAACCCACCATAGCCCAAGATTTGACTTGCAAAGACCCAACCCTATCAAAGGCTTGATTAGGCCCAGGATATAATTTTAAGCTTGGGCTTATATATATACACACACATATATATTGAAGGTACATGTAAGTTTATTTTCTTATTTTTAGGATGTTTTATAAAAAAGATGGTTTGAGGCAAGAGAATGCCCAAGGCTATATATATATATATATATTAAAGGTTTTAAAATTAATTATTTGCTTGTAGTTGTCTTTTAAATTACCTACTTAAATAGGAAACATAATAAATAAAAGATAGGACGTTTTGGATAGCTCATTTTTAGAGGGTGTTTTGGGAAAATTTGAAGAATAAAAAATTAGATAAGAGTGTCCATGTGGATGAAAGAAAAAAGTGGCCTGAGGCTACTATATATATATATATAGCATCCAAATGACACATTTTAAAGCTCTTTATGGGAGAAGATGTTTGTCATCGATTTAGTGGAGAGAAGTCAGAGAGAAGAAAATTCTTGGATCTAAGTTAGTTTAGATCTCCCCGAAGAAAATTGGAATTATTCGTGACCGATTGTGGACTTCCCAGAGCCAACAAAAGAGCCACGCTATGTAGGGCATTGTAGAGTTATCAAATATGAGATGTGTTTTGCAAGATGTGTTTTGCCATATATATATATATATATATAGCTTAGTAAGTTGCACTCTCCTAAAGATGACTACTCTCGTTGGTTGCACGTTGTATTTCCTTGTATGAGATACACAAAGGATGGAGAGTAAAGGGGCAATAAGATTTGTTGATATGCCACACTATAGACAAGTGGAAGATGTTAGAGTTTGAGTGGGATTGGATGTCCATGTGGCATCCACAACCTATCCAAACTCTTATTCACGAGTCCTAGTGGAAGTAGAAGTTTTAATTGGGCTATAACTTCGACAAGCCCTCTATAAATAGGGGTTCTTTGTAGAGATGTGAAGATTAGATTAGAGCATTTTCTTTGTCTCTCTTACCCTCTTCTCTCTCATTCTGTGAGGGTTTTACGGCATGAAAATTTGTTTAAGCTCTTCATAGAGTTCGCCATCAAAGATTTAGGGCCCTTGCACTACTTCTTCGGTGTGGAAGTCACTTCATCAGGATCTACTGTCACGACCCAAATCCGAGGCCATGAAATGGGCCGGGTTTGGATTTGTGACATGGGAATGATCCACCTCGAACCTGTTTCTCATAGTGAAGAGACCAACGAGCCCAGAATGGGTCACTAACCCTCTTACTTAATTACATATCATTTTTTTTATATAAATTTGTTTTCTCATCTTTTAACATCGATTTAAATCCACATAAGATAATGACGCAACGGAATAGCAAGGAGAAGAACACGTTGCCTCCTTTGTTCGGGAAAAACCCTAAACTTCACCAAAGAAGAGAAAATTCGTACTAAAACTTTTGATTAATAAAAAAAACTGAATTGCCTTGAAGGCTACAATGCTTTAAATAGAGGAAAAGAAACCCTAGTTCGTGTTAGACACGGAATTAGCCTAATTTGGTAAATTTTACTAAAAATAGTAAAAACGAGTTGCTAACAAAATCAAATACTACTACTACTAGGAAACATCCCAGAACAAACGGGATCTTATTTGGACTTCTAAATAGAAAGTTATAGCGAAAACGAAATTTACTAAAAATAGCAAAAATGCTAATTTGAGGGTCTAAACAAAGGAATTTATGCGAAAAGTGGCGGTGCTCACGGCAAAGCAGTGAGTTATGATCCTCGCGAAAGGGCTCATGATTTTTACTAGACCTTTTTTCCTTTCTTGTGTGTAACTCTCATGATTTCTACTAGAGCCTTTTTCCTTTATTGTGTATAACTCACAAAACTTCTTGTGAGTTCTGTTCTACATCAATTCCGGTCTGAGCTGGTTTTTATTTCATGCTTTTTAGTGTCTAATCTACAAAATACCATACTGTGATTAAAATAAAAGAAAGAATTGTTTGTTTTATATTACGTACATTTTATTTATAATTATTAATTTTTTATAAGAATATTATGGTACCTTGTACTTTAATCTAGTTAGTTCTTAGTTATTAAAATAAACTATATTAAAGGAACTATGTCAAATGTCAACTAAAGTATATGCCGTAGAATTTGACCATTTCATTATGATAGAACCCCATGACCATTAAGAAAAACAAGATTTGAAAACACTTTGCAACTTAGGACTCTCTCCTAATGACCCATCACTAAAATGAGCCCACTTAACAGCTTGTATTCGGGTTATATCCGGGTCAACCCTTGATGAGCCCACTTGACAGCTTAAGCCCTATCTTCTTTTAATTAATTTATTTTTTTAAAACCCTTGCTTGAAGGACCTTTGGTTACGATCAATATTTGATTTTATAAGGAACCCACTAAAGATGGCATGAGGGGGAGAATGGAGACATCATTTAGTAGTGGAACACCCACTTTAAATCTTTTAATTGTAACATATTATGAGGGTGACTTGGTCAATTTAAAGCACCGAAGAACCTGGAGACCAGTGCTCACGATAAGAATGTGGTGCTAGGTTTTGTCGAGGGTGGGGTGGGATTAACTTTCGCGGCCTTCGATGGATTGTGGGCGATTTGTTTTAATCCTTCAATGAAACCAAACACCACCCAATTAACAATTCCTTCGGCTTACGTTGACTTAACGGCGTTTGTTCCCTCCCTTAGTAGCATCTTTGTGGAGAATACCAAAAAAGGGTACAAGTGAGGCCCTACCTCTCTCGGTCCTTACACATATTTGGTTTATAGCTATGAAATAATAAGGGACAAAATTGATGTGACAAACTATTATAGACCAAAACGTAATGGTCTAAGGACAGCTTGTGCTTGTGCTGTCCAATAATTGATTGAACCATCATCTTATCAAAGGAGATCCCTCCCTCCCTCATGTCTTATCAACATTTCCTAGTCGTTGGGTGGGGATTGAATCAAATCCTCTAGAACAACTGGAGAGATATCACACCAAAATACCAACTATATGATGCTGGCTAAGGGTGTTTTGGTAAATTTATAGGGTTAAGGAAGGGTATAATGGTAAATGAACAGTAGATAGAGCTATATGTATTTACTGAAATACCCATGGTGAGTTTTTTTTTTTTTCTTTTTCTAAAGTACCCATGGTCTCTTGTTGAATTTGTACTAGCGATGATATCACTTCAATCAGATCCGAGATGATTTAAACATGCATCGGGTTGATTGGGGGTGAGTCCCACTTGTAGCACGTCATCCTTCTTTCTTTTCTATTTTCTTCTACTTTTTTTTTTTTTAATGTAATAGTAATCCATTAAGAAGTAAAAAAGGGGTTTTAACATCATTTAGTAAACTACTTGTAGGGGAAAAAAATGGAAGAAAATATTTAGTGATGAAAATGTGTCTGTAGTTTGTATGGTGAATGATAAGCTGTCATGTGTTGTGTTTGGGGTTAAAAACGTCCCAAAAAATGTAAAGATGAAAAAGTAGGTGTTCAAAAAAGAGACACCAAATCCAAAAGCCTACCACGTGTCAATCAAAGGCACGTTTATAGAGGTCTGTGTCAAAGCAGTTAATAATAGCTCTGACTCGTAGGCATTAAGAAACAAAAAATGAAAAAAAATGGATTTCGTTTTGTCGGTATGATTTTACCCATCCCACGGGTAATGTATTTAAATATTCTATGTTTTCTATGTTATTGTAAGATTATATTCAATCTATTGAGAATGGAGCTTGATTAGCATCTTGGAGTATTATTGATTGAGAGGTAATGTGTGTGCACCCTCAAAAAATAAGGCGCCCTCTACATAAAAGTTGAGTTCATCAAGGGTGTAGGGAAGGGACGTGGCACTGTTAGGGGGGCTTGGATTATGTGAGAACGAAACTCGTGAGAACTATGAAAATGGCACTAGAGGAGCTGATGCATCAGTATCAAAAAGTGGTTTGCACTTTTTGGGGGGACACTTATCACTTTTTGGTGCTGATGTGTTCATACCCTGATGCCGTTTTCACTGTTCTCACAAGATTTGTTCTCACCTAATTTTTAGTGCCATAAGGGTTGTGTGGATGGAGCTTTGGCCAGAAAATTTTTGTAAAGCATTTTTTGAAATTTTACTTCTACAATTACTTGTATAAAATGGGTTAGAGTTTCTGAAGAGAGTTAGAGTCGACTTATGTAATAACAATAGCTCATCTCTATGTTTTTTTTTTAACGGAGTAGAATTGATTTGAATCCATGACCTTGAGCAATTTTGCTGTACCACATAAATCACTCTCTTGTACAAGTGATTACAATTTCTTTTTTTTTTTTTCACATCCTTTATACAATCATCTTGAAAATTCGTAATTTCAATCAGAAACTAGAGCATTCCGTGAAAGCGACAAACTATATTAGGGTCAAATCAATTAAGTATCACAAACATATTTTTATGCCTGATCCCACACCCCTTGAATATCTTTATCATTTGATAACCAAGTAAAATCTCTTAAAAGAAATTTCCTTTTTTTTCAAAAGGGGAAACCCATCATCATTAAAAAAATGTCGTTATTATCTTTAACGGATGATTGATTGAAACCTTCTCTAACAAGGGTTTTTAGTTAAGTTCATTTATACATTAACTGGCACTTTGCTTTTATAATGGTGCCACGATATCTCTCTAATCCAATTGGATATTCTATCTAGATTTCGATCTCAGTCAAAAGGAAGAAAAGATGGAGAGCAAAGAGCGACAAGAGGCTGTCCTTGGTCTCCCCCCATGTTTAAACCCTCCCTTCCTCCCTTGTATTTTTTTTGTCTCGATTTCCGAGGTTTTTCTTTCCAAAATTGCTTTTGCCAATGACAGTGGCAAGAATGGTAATAATGTGATTAATGCCAAAAGACTTGTTGAGAGAGCGCGCGCGCGCGCGCGCACACACACATACGTACGTACGCAGTTGTTAGGTATGTGCAAACAACTGAGAGAAACGCCTCGTCCCTATGCACAACCCATGTGATTCCTCACTTGTCAATCACTCACCATCTTGTCTTCTTACCCGTGTCACCATCATAACGTTTGTCATGCGTATTGTTTCAAACTAAAGTTGGCAGTGTTTGGTTATGAAGATATTTTATCAAAAAAGTTATGAAGATATTCCTCACTTGTGAATTGAAGATAAAACCTCCAATCAACTCTTGTCTAAATGAACAAAGATCATGCCCAAATTACTGAACATGTGACACAATACGTAACAAGAGCAAAGGGTAGTAGTATATCAATCACAAAAGATTTGTAATTAAAAAGGAGAATGATTGTCTGTGTTGACACAGAGACCTCTATAAGCGTCCATTGATTAACACATGTTGGGTTTTTGAATTTAATCTCTTTTTGAACGTCTACCCTTTCATCTAAACTCTTTTTTGGACTCTTTTTTTTTTTTTTTTATAACTCCCAAACACAATACTTGTCATCTTATTATTGACCATACACACTGCAGACACTTTTTCATCACACAACATTTTCTTTCAATTAAAAAATATGGTGTCATATGGTTAAATTTACTCTGAAAATTCAAAACCTGACATGTGAATGCAGTGCCACCAGGGCTTTTTAACTGCTGAGGATCCTTTGCGCATTCTTTTTTCGGTAAATTACCCTTTGCCAATTCTATAACGTAAACAGGGATCAAAAGTGTTATAGTAAATACACAGTAAATAATATATCTGAATAGGTATTAGTGTGATATCCTTCCAGTGAGATTGGAGATGATTTGAACCGTACAGTGATGCTATTGGAACAGAACTTTTGCAACTGTACTGGTCCCACAGCCATCACAGTTGGATTAGATAGATTGGACTTTGTTGACCATATGATGATGCAGGAATCCTAGAAAACCCCACTTTCCATCTACAGTCTAAGTAGTCTATGACTCTAGACGAAAGATTCCTTCCGTAGCCAATCACAGGAAAAGTTTTTGATAAAACTTAGAAGCCACCCTCTCTACCAAATCCGTGCCAGAGTGTCAACGCCGTCTGATTAAGTAGTTAGGTTGTCTTTGTCGACAGATATTACCCTTCCCTCTTTTTTATGGTTTGCCATGGTTTTCTTTTTCCTTCTTGTGGAGCTAACGCGGCTTTCTTGTGCTTACCAAACGTAAAGCGTAGGCACAAGAACATTTTGAAGCTGTCTAAAATCTGGTTTTTTTTTCTTGGTTTTCTCATTATTATTACTTTTTTTTTTCTGTTTTATTATATAGGCAACAACCAGAGTTAGAGTGACTACCGTCAACAAATTTAAAGATCCTTTGGTTTTTTTGGGTAAATAATTAGATTTTTTTATTAAAAAAAAAAAAAAAAAAACAGACACTATAGCCTTATAGTTTGTTTGGCAGCCACATGTAATGTAATTATTTCATTTAAGTTTTTCAAGGCATTTGAAACCATAATGGGATGATTTATAATGAATTTATTCATATTTGCAGTCATTTGTGCTTGATAACATAAGTCATTTTATTTTAGAGAAAAACCTAAGATTACTTAATTTATAATTGTAGTTAACAAATCAATATACATTTGAATGAGTTTTTAATGGAATCATCATCTCACGGCTACAAATGCCTTGAGAAACTCAAATGAATTTATTACATTACAGGTGGCTACCAAATGCAGCCTTATCTAATCGCCTTGAATGGAATAGGAAAGATGAAAAGAAAAGAAATTTGAAATTTTGTATTCATTGTTTAAGTTGTTTGCTAAGAAAAAGAAAGAAAAGCTTTGGTACAATTTTCACGTCATGGATGATTTTCATGCAAGTGTTGTGTGAAAAGAAAATGTTGATTAACAAGAAAATAGTAGTTTATGAGAAAATTTTAAAAATTTAGGATTTCCCATTCTTGACAACCAGGCAAGTAGGCAAGTCCGCGCTGATGTGGCCGCCCCTGATACTGTACAGAGAGGAGCGGAAGTTGAGAGGAGCGGATACAATCCTCTCACCCAACAGGCCAACATACTTTTTAAGAGTTGTGGGTACAACTGATGGTGATTAAGCTAACAAGCGGACCTGTATCGTGTGCAGCAGGAAATAAACGAGGAAAGAGAGCCACCTAACAATGCGTGCAGGCTGAGCAGTGACGGAGGAAGAGTGGCGACAGACCTTCGTTAAAGCATTATTATTATTATTTTATTCCACACGAATCCCAGTGGTCCCCCCTTCCTTTCTTTCTCGATCGCAACCCTTTTTTTTTTTGCCCCTTCTTTGCCGGAGATGAAACCCTAACACCCCTGCCATTTCCCCTTGTCTCCCTCGTCTCGCCGGCGAAATCGATGCCGCCTCCGATAAAGCTGTGAAATATTTTCTGTAACCGAAGTTACGTGTTCAAAGAAAATGTTAGTTAATTTCAAAGCTTGTGAGGTTTTGATATGTTTTACTTAAAGTTATTTTGGGTTACATTAAATGTTTATGTTGTTTTTAATATCGATTTATGGTTCTGGGTTCTCATCTGAATATATGTATGGACGCTCTTTGAGTTTTGGTTGAGATATGTGTGAATTATGCTTGGTCTTTTTTTTTAATATTCTTTTTACTGTCTTTTAGCTTCTAACCGAAAGCCCACATTTGTTACTTAAACATGTTTTAATTGTCCAGTGGCTTAATGCTCATCTTCTTTTTCTAGTTTTACCCACACTGGATTCAACAGAATGGTTATGCTTTTTCATATCTGACAGTTATCCATGTTCTACGCCTAATTCACACCGACCTGGTCCTGAAGTCATTACCATTCGATCAGCTCTTCTCCTTTCAGATACAAAAGCCCTCGATCCAGGATGAAAAAAGATCAACCCGCACCGTCGGAGATCCGTTGAGGTTTTCTTCACCGGCGAGAAGAGGAAGGAAAGCGATACAAGTCTATTAGGAAAAGAGAGGGAGGGGGTCCACTTGATTTGGTATGGAATAAAATAATATTAACAGCTTAACGCTCTTCTTCCGTCTCTTCTCTTGTCCGTATGCATTGTCAAGTGTCCATTATGTATTCGCGGCTCAACTTCCCTCGTTTATTTACCGTCGCAGACGATACGAATCCCTAAGGCCATATCCTCTGCGACGCCCCAAGAGAGGTAATAAGCCCCACCACCAACTTACCATCTACCAACTTGGGTTCTTATCCTATCCGTATCGAATAGAAGATGCTGAGCAAAATCTTTCTTCATGTAAAACCTGCTTGATTTAGATTGGAAAAATCGTATAGAATTTATGAAACCATGTGCTATGACTCAAATCTGTAGTCAATCCTATTTTCAATAGGAATAGGAACAATTGACAATTGAATATAATTTTTTTCATTATTTTAGTAACTGTAATAGTGCAAAACATATACCCATCCTTTACAATCCAATCAAATATTCAAACAAAAGAAAAGAAACTAGGGAGGATACACTTCACAAGAAAAAAAGAAAAAAAAATCAGACAATCTAATCAAATGCTCAAACAAAGATAAGAAACTAGGGAGGATCCACTTCGCAAGAACATGAAAAAAAAAAAAAAAAATCAGCTACAAGCACATAGTCATTCTAGTATGTGGTTGCAATAATGTGAATCATCATGACTGAGGAAATAGATTTGTGAGATGCACTGGGAATAGATAGGCTTGTTGCCATCATTTTTATTTGTTTCCAACTTATAAACACATATAAACACATCTCACAGAAAAGCTACAATCCATCCCTTCATTTGGTGCTATCTTATAGAGTCATAAGAGCTGCTTGACCCCCTAATTTTAATATAACATCTACGAAGATTTTTCCTGTGTTCCAACATAGAAGGAAGAAAAAGAAGAAAACCTATATAAGCCATTTCCATGTGTAATATGACCTTCTCTGATCCTTCAAAGCACCACCACAAACCCAACAAAATAAAAACAAAACAGAGTAATATCCCGGCACTTCACATGATAGTGCAACTATTGGTGTTCTCGTCACTGAACATGTAGGTGAAGGGGTCTGCTGCCGGAGGTGGTATTCCAGGCAAGTAATTAACTGCCGGTGACTGTCGCGCATACATCATCGGTTGGAACCTGTCATTCCCATTGGCACGCTGCTGATTCATCATCATTGCCATGTACTGTTGTTGCTGTTGTTGTTGTTGCTGCTGTTGTAGTAGTAGCTGTTGTTGTAGCTGCTGCTGCTGTTGTTGGTGATATGGGTTCCCGGCCGGGATCTCCGGGCCCGCTCCTCGGAAGTAAGCGGCAGCGCCAGGGTGCATCGCCCCCGCCGGCAACCCTTGCACTGCCGGAATATTACCCATGTGACCCATGGGAATATTCCTCATATGAGCCTCATTCCCACCCACATGTGTTATATCAATGTCATGGAATCCACCATCATTCTTCCCTCCTCCCTTCTTACCCCCATTGGCAGCATGGTTAGCTCCACCACCACCTTTGCTATTATTGGCAGCATGGTTAGCTCCACCACCACCACCTTTGCTATTATTGGCAACCATGTTTCCCCAACCACCATTGTTACCATTTTTAGCATCTTGTGGAAACCCACCACCATTTGTGCAACCATTTTTACCAGCTACACCACCTTGCTTTTGATTCCCTCCATTATTTCCACCACCACCCTTCTTTCCTCCATTTCCATTCTTCCCATCATTATTTCCACCCATGCCCTTCCCTTGTACATGAATATCTCCACCACCACTACCACCTTTCTTTCCATTACCGCCACCGCCACCGCCATGGGCATTCATCAACCCATTTGCCCCATGTTGTCCATGGCCGTTAACCATGATGGGTTTCATCTGGTTAGGATGCCGATGGGCATCTTCATACTCATCATCAGATTCATCATCATCAAAATCATCATAGTCATCAAACTCATCATCATCACTCCACTCATCTCCCTTAGGCTTTAGAGGCTTCTGATCCTTGAACGGCATCATCATCTTCCCGTCTTTGAATAGGGGCAACTTCATATCTTTGAACCCTTTCATCTGCTGCGGCTGTTGTTGCTGACCACCCTTCTGTTGGTTTTTTCCACCATTTTGAGACTTGTGATCTTTTCCGCCCTTACCATTCTCAATTTGCGTGTTCTTGAACTGGTTGGGAAAGTGGTTTTGGTTATTGTTGTTGGCCTTCTTAGCACCCCAAAGCTCTGCATGTTTCCCTGCTTTCACGAGCTTATTTATGAGTGTGGATGGGTCAACATTACCCAAGACTGTTACCTTCCCCTGTTCTGAATCTATAGAGAAGGTATACACCCCTGCCCAGAAAAAAAAAATTAGTAGAAGAGGGAAAAGATAAACAAAAAATAAGTTGAAAATACCTAATAGAATCCAAACCCACTAAAAGGGGGGAAAATTTAGTGGCTGTTTATAAATTTTGTAGCAACAAGTGATGTTTCTAATAAAGAAAAGAAAATAGGGAGATACCATCAATTTTCTTCAATATTTTCTTCACCTTCTGCTTACATCCATCACAATGAATGTTCACTTTGAGAACACAACTCTGCAAGGACAAGTAATCTGAACAACTAAGAAAACAAAATAAACAAACTAGGGAAAAAAGAAAAACTTTTTTCATGAGGATTGTTATTAGTAGTTATTTACAAAGAATGAGGATTATGCTCAGAGTAAGACGAAAGCAACAAAAAAGAGAGAGGTACCTTGTTCTTGAGTTCAGAACAAGCAAGCCCATTTAGGAAAAGAGAAGAGAAAATAATTAGAATGTTACCTGGCTCTTCAAGAACTCTTCCTTACTCATCTCTTCTTCTCTAAAACAGATATCCAGAAATAAGACAACAATGGGAAGAAAAATAAAAAAGGGTGATAGGTCTAAGTAACAGAAGCAGCTGAAACAGAAGAGTTGAATTAAAGAAAAGCAGAAAGGGTTCTCCTTTGTTATTCCTTTATACTGGGTTCTGGGTTCTACCAACAGAACACAGAGAGAAAGAGGGGAAACAGAGCTTTTGAGGAGAGGAGAGACCACAAGGTTCACTTTTTAATGGAGAGGGGGGGGAGAGGAATTTAGAGGAGGTGAGTAGACATAAAACAGCTCTGTCTCTGCTTCCTCTATTTCAGGGCTGTGTTTTCTTCCCATAGAAAGAGAGTGAGCTCTAGCTTCCTCCTCTTTAGCCCTTTATTTATGGACTGTTTAGTTTTTTTTTTTACTTTATTTTCATCTCTTGATTTAACCAGCTTAGCGAGACGTGGGCTCATCTTGAATGAAAAGTGAATATAGTCATGAATTTGTCAGATATACTGAACTAAATCGGACCATATAATTAATGGGTCATTAAATGGAAACAATTGTTATAAATGCGTTCATGTAGCCTAAATTACATAAAGCACCCTACAACAATTTATAACCAAATGATCAAAATGACCTCAGCATCTTACCATGGATCATCAAGCTGGAGGACAAACGCTGTAGGTAGTATTTATTTGAACCACAATTACAGGATTATGGATCAGTCTATAACATTCACATATTATAATTTATATCTCTAGTTAACTCAAGGGAAAGAGCTTAATTTTAGTTAATTAGGTCATAAATCGGCTTATAGGTCATTGGTCACCAATTAAAACAATGTACTGCATAGAACAGAACCAGCATTGCAATGTGAGAGGCAGACTTGCATTACATACTGCGTAATTGTTGTCAAGGGGATTCGACCCTTGGCCTCCCTGTGAGGAAGACAATGCTGTAACCACCCAAGTAAGTAGTGATTGGCCGAAAACTGCCTAATTTGGTCATCATGTTTACTAAAATCTTTAACAAGAAAACCAAGGGGCTATCAATTGACTTACTTGGCAACTGGAAGCCATTTGTGCACCCTTTTGGTATTAATATTTCTTATTTTAACAAAATTTAGGCAAACTAAGAAGAATGACTTTGGATTCAAATTGTGGTACTATTTCCTCTAAGTTCGGGCCCTCCTTTAGTAATCAAATCATTGTTGTCTTTCTTAAAAGACTAACCCATGAAGAAATTGTCGTCCTTCCATTTTCTTTTTCCCTCTGAGATATCCCTTTGCCTGTTAAAGAAGTATTAATGGTGACAAAGTACCCCTAAAACCCAAGATTTTTCCTTCACTAGAGCTTTTCACACAATTTTGTCACATAAATGGCTTTAGCGTGTGGGGTTTAGGATCTTTAGACCAATTACCTTTGTTTCATTCCTTTGTACATAAGGTAACAAGGTTTAAACTCATAGATAAAGTTGAACAGCAGTGAAAAAAATATACTGATTTCATTGTTGGGAAGGATGAAGTGGTGGATTACATCTTCATTGTTAGTTATTTGGTTTCCTGACTTGCTTGATTTTGAAAGTGACCAAAATCACTTCTGTAAAATGAATTATGTCTGTTAATGATTTCTTAAGGTTGGCTTCCACTCACTTTGGTGCAATTTGAACTGCAAGTTGGATTAATTATCATTTTGCATGATTAGTTTGATATGATTGGAGGCTCCTGACTACTTGTCATGGTCTATAGAACTGCCTTTATAACCATTGATGAGAAGCTTATAAGATACACTGCACCTTGATATTGGTTAAAAAAAAATGGTAAAAAATGGTCATTATTAACGGCTATCACCATTATTGCGGTTGTTATCTTATTATTTTTGTTCATTGGTAACATTTAAATATTCTTTAAATAAAATACCACATGTTTAAGAGATAGGTTTTTACGGTTGAACACCCTTTAACAGCATTCCACAGTCCAGTTGATTGTGTTAATGTTGGTCTCTCCCGCCGGGGATGTGGGTCTTATACTATGATATGAACAATCTGCAGACCTGAGTTTCCCTACCAAAAGAGAAATTTTAGAATATGAAAAATCAGAATACAATAATAATTAGTACAGAAAATAGCCACCATTATGATGGCAAATTATGACCAAGCCTACCCTACGTTGTAAAGGAAGAAAATGTTCTGTGATGATAAAGTTTTTTTTTTTTTTTTTTAACTTTTTTTTTTTCCTTTCTTTTATTGGCAGGCATGTAAGGGTTATTATTTGTTAATGTTGCATTTGATAACTTTCCAAAGAATGCATTCTCCTCTTTTTCTCACTTTTCGAACCAATAGAAAAAAAGGGGGAAAAAAAATCAAGACAGAATCCTTATGTCATAAGGTTGCCCTGATTCTGATTGCTGTGTGATCATGGGGCAGTCCATGGATAAGGACAGAGTGAAACTCCATTTCTAATCATAAAAAAAAAAACTCATGGACCTTAAACCATCCTAATTCCTAATATTCGGGTCAAGGACATTGGACTTTGGACCCAACTCTACTAACCCGGCCCGTTGGGCATTCAGATACCAATGTGTACCCCTAAATGAAAATGAGCCCTGAAATGATTGTGGTGGGCCTTCATTATTAAACTCAATACATTATGTGTAATAGGCTGAAATAATGGGATAATATAAATGAGGATAAAGAGTACTTATGACTGTTATTGAGGGACCTCATACCCATTTGACTGATGGGTCTTCATTTGCATTGGGCCCCATCCTATATATGGGTGAGCCCTGACCCGGTCATGGTTGTCTTGTGTGAGACTCCTTGTGTCCAAGCATCCCATTTACATTTATAACCCTAGAATAAAGAGAAAATGGCCACCTTATAACCAGGATAACGATCCATAAGAGCTACTAATCAAAGGGTTTGATTGACAAATATAACCTTAATTGCCATATTAATAGCCTAAGCCGCATGATTAACACCCTAACTCATAATGATCTTGTAAACGGCAAACAGCTTGTTAAGCAAAATTGGAAAATGGCATAGCGGTGGTAGGATGCATTCATTACATGTGAATCACTCCTTGTGTCCAAACATGTGCCAGTGCCAGTGCCAGTGTGCACGTAAAACTGGTCCTCCCTATCTCTATGTTATAGGCATGATCTTATCTGGTTAGGTATTGGATTGTCTCTGGCAGATGCTCAAAGAAATAGGGCTGTCAACTATCTGATTATTATCTGTATTCGGTATGCTTAGAGATAATACGGATGCATCCATATCTGATTTGATTATTCAGTTAAATATTTGTATCCATTTAATTTACTATATAAATATTGATATTATAATATTATATGCCATGTTACATAGAATACAACATATGAATACCTTAACCCTAACCCTAGCCCACTCTTTCTGAATGAAAGGAAGTTGAAACCACCCCAGTTGCCAGCTCTCTTTTTTTTCAGTGGTCCATCAATTGTCTTCCATCTCTATAGCTCCTAGGTTCTTATTATTTTTGTAAATATCCGAATTCAATCTAATATTCGATAAAATAAACAAATACGAATACATTTATACCTGTATCGCTTCGTATTCAACTATTGACAGCCCTAAGAAAAGACTATAACATTTATAGTGTGTTGATACCTGTCCCATTGAACGGTAAATGGACCAGCTGACATTAGTTTCTGTCAGTCTGTTCCTGTTACACAGGGCAGGTGTCACCCCATCTTTATGTCATAGGCATGAAAACAGGAGTAAAAACACTTTAGCATCTTTGGTGTGTTGATACCTGTCCCATTGAATGGTAACAGGACCAGCTGACATTAGTTTTTATCAGTCTGTTATTGTTCCAAAGGACAAATGTCAAACAGGTGAAATACGGAAGTTATTTCTTTTTCCAACATCTGTCGGAGAGGATCCTATGCCACGTGGATATGGGCTTAGGATCAACAATCTAAATGTACCTGACCTTTGGAGGAGTTTCTATCATTGCATAGGGAGCAAATGTCCTGTCAAGAATTTGGTGACCAGGACACCAGGGGACATTATATGGAATAAAATGGTTGGGAATTTGAAATTTCATCAAACCCCTGCCCATTCTATTCCATGTGAAGTCCTTGGTGTCCTGGACACCAAATCCTGGACAGAACATTTATTTTGCATTCTATATGGAAGGGAAAAAAGTTGTTCTATGTTCAATCAGCATGTGACACGATACACAAGGGTATTATGTGTAAGTGCATATGGAATTTACTTGTATTTACTTAATCACCTCCCCCACCCATCGTAGATACTAAATTATCTTAGTCAAGCATGGTTAAATAAGCAGATGAAAACTAGTAAGACAATTTTATTTTTATTTTTTGATGAATAACTGATTTTCATTAATAGGAAAAAGGAGAAAAACCAGAAAAAAATAGAATACAAAAAAGAAAAAAAAGATCAACTCAATTGATCAAAAGGAAAGGAGGTGGAATAAAGACATGAGGCCCAATCCCTGACAAGCATTGACAGAAAAATGTTGAAACTTTGGAGAAGTTGAAGCCCATAATACAACATCCAAAACAATGGAATCAGCTACCTCCATGTAGTGCTTTCAGATCCCGTCAAAAATTCTTTTGTTTCATTTTCTCCATAAGCCCCAACAAACTCCATAAAGAATGATTGCCCAGAATTTTCTCCCAATAGTATCAAGAAACCAACTATTTCATTGATTAATAAGTTCCAACAATTTTTTTGGCATGACTCAAGATATATTTAGTTGGTTTATGAAGTAATTCCAAATAGTTCTGGAAAAACGACAATGAATCATAATATGATCTCTAGTATCTCCATCATTCAGACACAAGGGACAAATATGAAGGGATAACGACATGTAAGGTTGCCTTTTTTAAAACATATCCATAGTATTCATTTGATTTAGAGAAACAATCCATAGAAAAGCTTTGACTTGGGGAGGGGCCAAACAAGACCAAATTTTTGTTACCAGGTACGGAGGAGTGTGTGATAGAAAATATTGGAAAAAAGATTGTGGAAAAACCAGACTTATCAAGAGATCATGTAAATCTATTAAGAATATCTAGAGAAAGATTCATATTATTAAGAAAACATTCAAGAGAGTCAATTAGATTTTCCTCAAATTCACCTTGAAAAAATAAAGTTCCATAAGATACCAAATGGCGATGTAAGAATTTCCAAAATAGGAGAATTCTTTTGTAAAGAGATACGAAAAAGTGTAAGAGAACAGGAACCAAGAGTTGAACCTCCACACAATATATCACTCAAAAAACTAATTCTATTATCATTTCCAAGATTTAAGCAAATGTGAGAATTAATAAAATGAAGTATTTCAATGATATGTTTTCATATTAAGGATGAGTATGATGGAATTGATGGATTAAAATTCAGGGTATGAAGATTTAAACCATATTTGCAAAATAAAAAGGATTTTCAAAGATCATCTTTAGAAACAAATCTCCATATCCATTTCCCCAAGAGAGTTTTATTCTTTAAGATGATATTTTCAACTTCCAAACCACTAGTTTCCTTTGCTTAATAAACATCTTCTCATTTAATCAAATGATCTTTTTTTAACCCATTTCCTTTCTAAAGAAAATTTCATTGAAGTTGTTCAATATGATTAGCAATTTTAACGAAAATTTTAAAGACTGCCATAGAATATATATGAATGTTAGCTGAAGTTGTTTTGATTAAAGGTAATTCTACCACCTAAGAAAATCTGAGAACACTTTTAATAAGAAAGACATTTTTCAATCTTGTCAATCATATAAGCAAAAAATGATGCTAAATTTTGACAACCTTCAAGAGGAAGACCAAGATATTTTATTGGCAATTTTTTCATTTTACAACCTAAAATAGCAGCCAAAATGGAAAGAGAAGGATTGTCAATATTAATCCCTGCAATACTTGTTTTTTCTCAGTTTACTTTCAATCCTAAAATGGGTTGGAGAAGGACAAAATCTACCAAACAATCCAAAAGCAAAAAACTCATATCCATGATTATATCAACTGAATGGATTAGCATTTGGATAGAAGCTCTTTTAGGCATAATTTTGAAAATCAGACCAAACCGATGAGGTGGTCAGGTTTTGGTTCAACTGAGTTTGACCTTCCAATCACAAGCAAAGATAGTAAAAAGAATACCGAAATAGTTGAGAAAAAATATAAAATATGGGAATGATAGCAAAGCTTAATATTGGAGGAATTATATGACAGAACCCCCAACTTTGATTCAAGTATACACTTAGTTAAGACTTTATTGGCTCATCCTTTCCTCTTCCTCCTCTTTCCTTTGATCATACATTCTTTACCTTCTTTTTACTTTTATATTTTCTTCTTTCCTTGTTATATCCTAATATTTGTGGTGCTTGAGAAAAAGAAAACAAAATAAGGGAGGTTGGAAAAAGGGTTTCAGGGCTTAATATATGTCATTTTTTCAAATTTATATTTAACACATTTTTTTTAAACCAGTCTGCTCATAGAAAACCAGATGATATATAAAAAAACCAATGGTTTATAAAAACAGGCTGGATAGATGCGATTTTTAGTGTAATCAAATTATAAGACTGCAAAGAAGATATCCAGTTTTGATCAAACGGTGTTGGGTAAAGAATATTAGCTCAATTTCTTTCAACAAAAACTTCCTCACTGTTATCACACACATACACATAATAATAATAATAATAATAATAATAATAATAAATAAATAAATAAATAAACAAAAACAATTGCACAAGTAAGTTCATTAACACTTGCCCTAACATGGGGAAAGGGGGTGTTGGAAGTTGGGACTTGGACTGGTAGGCATGTGTTAAATTAAATGCATGTCGAGTAAGTAAATAAAGATGTAGCGATAATGAATCAACTACCAAGGGCATGTGCATGTGTGTGTGCGTAGCCCATGGAGGAATGGAGGATGATTGGGACACCATATGTTTGTAAAAAAAATTTATATTGGTGTTTTTTTTTTTAATGAAATTTATCTTGGTGTATTCTTATTCTGATGGAGATCAAAAATTCCTGAGCCCCTTAGATTATTCCTTCTTGGGTATAGACA